>JAMAHW010000028.1:341332-412037 GCA_023627715.1 Periconia sp. R9002 | reverse complement strand
TACTACTACTACTACTACTACTACTACTACTACTACTACTACTACTACTACTACTACTACTACTACTACTACTACTACCCCCTCCACCTCTTCCTCCACCACCAGACCCACCACCCTTCGCAAAACACCGATCAACAAGCGCAAAAAGAACACAACATACAAACAATATCTGCATATTGATATTTGGCGATGACGATGTTTTTGAACGAAACAAACAAAAGCATTATATATCTTCCCTCCCATGAGTTGAGTTTAGGGTTTACATACATACCAACAAGGCGCAGAAGCACAGCCTTCAGAGCCCACGGTCACGGTCACGGTCCGCCCTGGCCTCCGCCCTGGTACGCCCCATAGCGTTCCTTGCTGCCTTCCTTCTCTCTCTCTCTCTTTCTCCCTTGTGGGTGGGGGAAGGTGCTACGCCGCATGATTTCCGTGTTTCTTTTTTTTTATTTTGTTTGGGAAAAGGGGGGGGTTCTGTATGAGGGAAATGGGTATGTTTGAAACTTGAACATGTAAAGCCATCCTATGTACTTTACCGATTACAATATTCGAACCTACACGCACACCCATTCTCAACGTCCATCTTTCACCAGACCTCAATCCCATTCCTGAAAAATCGCAATAGCATATAGGTAGCATCAAGGCTATGTATGTTTTCCGGTCAAGTGAATTCGAACAATAGGTAAGTAATGCTGTCTATGCGTTAGTGGTGCTTAGCTAGCTGCCTTTCGCCCCCATCCATCCCCTGCAAAGCGTTAAAACAAAGCCATACCGAACTCGCGCGAGAGAGAGCCTCATTTCTCTTAGAATCTGACTTGTTTGACCGGTTTCCTGGCCTGGCCCCCCCTTGCATCAATCCAATAGCTAGGGAAACCAATCTGCTGCGGATTGGCGCATGGGCGCATAGTTCGAATTAGGTAGGTAGGTATGTGTAGACTAGTAGTATCAATTCCTACTAACATCAATTTCTAAGCTAAACACCAGAGAGGTGTTGTTCTTTCATGACCAACTTTATTTGGATATTCAGTCATTCATAACCGCAACTCACCCCAACCCTGCCGTATTAAACAACCGATTCCCAATATCCTCCCCCTGATCCTTATCCACAGCCACCCTCAACACCACCAAACTCATCTTCAAATCCCTCCTCAGCAGCTCCGCAAACCCACCCTCTTCCATCGCCCCCTGCTGAACCACACCACCAACCATCACAACCTCCCCTTCAAACCCCCCCTCATTCCGCAAAGAATTCACAAACTCAACCATAGTCTCCCCGCTCTCGATTGCGAAATCCATGAGAAGGACGTGTTTACTGCGTTGTAGTAGTTCCCGGTCGATATATGTAGGTATCATGGCGTGGCAGAACCTCGCCGAGGGGAATGCCTCGGCGACTCCAAACGCCATGGGTTCGCCGCTGCGCATGATGGGCACGATTAGTGTTTGGTCTTCGTGGAGGAGGCGGTACCCTACTGTGTACGCCTCGGTGCCTAGGACGTCGGTCACGTATTCGGTGGATAGGTAGAACCCGATGCGCTCGTGTGATTTTCTTAGCTCAAGGCTGTGGGTTTTGGGGTTGCAGGTTGGGGTGATGAGGAGCTGGGATGCGGGTTTGGTGAAGGCGGTGAAGATGTGTTTGCGGAGCAGTGTGGCGATGTCGCTGGAGTGGAGGTGGAAGAGTGGTAAGCGGGTGGTGTCGAGATGGGGTTTTGTGTCGGGGGGGATGGGGATTTGTTTGGCTTTTAGACCTAGAATGTGAATATAAAGTCAGTGACGTTCAGAGGGATTGTCGGATTTCGAAACGACACACCCAACGTGGTGTCTCGATAGCATACAACTCGGTCCCCAGGTCTGAATGTACGTACCATTTTCAATAGCAGCAGCCAACTTATCTTCCACCGCAACACCTCTCGCGCTCTGCTCGCCAACCACAACAAAAGCAACATCCGCCTTCTTCAGCATCTCCAAATCATAAACCCCCTCCCCAAACGCAACAACCCGGTGATGATTCGCGTGAACCGCATCAACAACCCACCGCTGAAGACCCTCCGTCACCGCAAAAGCATCCGAGTGCGAAAAAGGCCCCGATCCAACCACCGTCACATTCCGAATCCCTTCCCTTATAAACAACATCTCCCAAACCCGCGTAAACCCACGCGTGAGTATACAAACCTCGACATGCGGCTCCGCGCTCGCCGCCTTCAACAGCCGCAAAAATTCCGGATATAGCTGGATCTTGTTCGTAATGACAGAACAAAACAGGTTAAAGTCCTCCCTATACTCCTCATCATAGAACAAGGCCGCCTGCCGCAACGCAAACTCGCTATACCCCGCGGCGCCGAAAATCGCTTTCAAAGGGTTCTCTCCCAGTGTCTCGCCGCCTGTCCTCTCCTTCAGGACTTCCCAGAATAGTCTCAGGACGTACTGCGTCGAAAAGCGTGCGCCTTTTCCTTTCTCCTCGGGCAGGAACCCGCTCTTCTTCAAGTACCACTCCACATGGCCTTGCTCCGTCGCGAGACCCGTAGCCATGTGGAAAAAGTAGCTCAGCACCGTGTCCACTCGGTCCACCCTCTCCGCATCGTCGTCGCAATCCTTGATAACCGTGAAGTAAATCCGCTTCTGTATACAGATCCGTCGAAGCTCTTTGATCTCGGTATCCTGCCACTTCCGCAGGTGCTCGCTCGACACGGCCGTCCGGATCTGCCCGCCATCGCGATCGCGCTGCCGCTTGATCGTCTCGGGATCTTCCTGCAAGTACACGATATGCGTGTACGTGCTCCAGTCTTCGTCCACGGCTACGATTTCCCTGCTCGCTTCGTTCTCGTAGTTCCAGAGCATGTACTGGCCAGTCACCAATAAACCTTTACTGCTCTGATCTAGGCTCTGTTGTTTGATCTTGCAGGTGGCTTGCGTGCGCCATGTCTTGCGCTGCGCGGCGTCGTGTCTGGACATGTTTGCGAGGTTGCCGTCTTTGACTACGCTTTGGAGGATTTGGGAGCCTTCGAGGAAGGTGTAGTTCTGGGCAGTGAAGGTGTCGTTGGGGAAGTGTTTGAGGAGGTGGGATTTTCCTACTCCGGAGACGCCGTAGAGGCCGATGATGGGGGGGTTCATGGTTTCGGTCGGGATCGTTGGGGTGAGAAGTTGGGAGAGGTTGATGGGGTTGGTAATTGTTGGAGATGAGGTTGGAAATGCTTGAATTTCTTGATGGGGAGTAATGAACGACACAAAATCCGTCGTCTGGGCGATCGAAATGTGAAATGCCAACGGATTCAATGAGGCCTTGGGTTATACACTTCCACACACGCCTCTAAATACACACGACCTATTCAGAGAGAGGACAGCGTGACCAATGTTTGCGATTTAAGAATAGGCAAACGCTATAGTCACCAGCCTCACAAGACAAGACAAGAACGCATGAGATCCCAATTGGAAAGTACGGTTGTGCCTCTACATGTCACATTGTATCTCATGACTAATTGCTACATGATCGTGTTGAAATCGTACATCATGTGCCCATACATAACGTAAAGAACCATACTTGAGCATCAAACCAATAATGTTACACACTCTGCGAGGCGATTAGGCGCCCATGACAGCATCCTGCAAACTGTCAGTATTTTACCATGTCATCATGTACAGCTATATGAATACTCACTCGAGCGATTCGGTAAAGCGGGTCGATGCCGGTCCAGTATTTGAACTGCCATACGCCCTGCCCAACGAGCACTTCCAACCCATTAACGGTTTCCCAGCCGGCGTCTTTGGCCAACTGTATGAGCGCGGTGACAGGTGGTTTGTACGCCATCTCCAGCAAAATTCGTTTACCACCAGGGGGTAGGCTGCCAATCGGTGCCTCGGCTTCTACTTTTTCGTCTTTAGCTTTTTCAAACAGGCTCTCTAGTGTTTCGCGGATAAGAGGATCAACGGGCTGATCTGCAGGAATGGTCCCGATGGCTACCGTAGGTATCTTTTCGATCGAAGACACCTCTGAGGCTGAGGAAATGACGCGGAGGTCGTATGCCTTCGGAAATTCCGCAGCAAGGGATCTCATCTTCTCTGGGTTGCGGCCGAGAAGGTAAATGGGGGAGTACTGCATCTCGTGGAGAGCGTAAATGGCTGCGCGAGATGTTCCGCCGCCTCCGACTACAATGGCGGATTGCAAACCTGCACTTCCTTGTGCGCCAGCATTACGCAGCACAAGTACCATACCGAGGTAGTCCGTGTTGCGACCGACGAGACGAGTCACTTCCTTGCCACTTTCTTCGTCGATCTGGGTTTCAGGGACGATGGTATTGAGAGCACCAATGACGTCGACTTCAGGACCCACCGAGTCGACGAGCGGCCGTACATCCAGTTTGAGGGGGATGGTAACGGAAGCGCCCCCAAAATCTGGGCTACGAATGATCTCTTTGAAGTCGTTGACATCGGTGGTCTCAAGTATTCCATACGTATGCGGCAATCCCGTTTCTTTGAAGAGAGTGTTGTGCAAGATTGGAGATCTACTTTGCTGTATAGGACTTCCAAAGATGTAGAATTTCTTAGGGGATATGTCGCCCATGAGAGACAAAGCACGACGTATTTCAGTAGCTGAGAGTTGGCCGGGTGCTGTTGCTGAAGGGAGAAGGTGGTGTGAAACGGGTGTCATGAAGCCATTGAGTATTCTGCTGAGCTTCCCTTGTTCACCCATATTGATAGCTATGAGCGGCGTGGG
Source organism: Periconia sp. R9002 (assembly GCA_023627715.1). NCBI lineage: Eukaryota > Fungi > Ascomycota > Dothideomycetes > Pleosporales > Periconiaceae > Periconia > Periconia sp. R9002. The sequence continues at coordinate 407,329 of JAMAHW010000028.1, read as the reverse complement.
GTGGGATGCCGCGGCCCACGACTTGAATTCTGCGAGTGCAAAGTTGTCCTTGAGGGAATTGGCTATGCCGACAAGTTTGATGACGTTTCCATACTGTAGAGCTCGGTTGTAGAAGGGTATCCAGGACCCATTGCTCCAAGAGAGCTCACCACGCGGGTCGTGGTGTGATGCAATGATGTTTGTGCATCCCCTATTCTCAGAAACGCCCCTTAATATCTCTTCGGGCATGGTCATTTCCAGATCGATGAATTCCACGCCAAGTCGCAATGCATAGCTATAAAGCAGCTGAGCTTCATTGTAAGCGTTGTCCGGGAATTTGCCGCCCTGAGATTTGGTCCGCAGAGTGAAAATGACAGGAATGGAAACAACCGTTCGAAGCAAGGCCAGTTGATCCACAACAAACTCGGGTGTAGGTAAGCCTTCTGATCCGTTCGGATCTTCTAGCAAATCCACTCGAAGCTCGACAGCGTCAGCGCCAACGATAATCTCTGGAAGCTTTTCGATCCATGGCAGAAGCTGGGGCGCAGACAAGCAGACGAAAAAAGAATGTTTCTTTCTCTTGAAGCTAGCTAACGCTGTAGACTTTTCGGAGATGAGGTCCAAGAACCTCGAAAAGTCCTGGAGCGTATTGGCCAGACCCACAGCATCAACGCTCTGGCTGTGGAAGTGATAGTTGCTGCACTCTAGATACCACGGCTTACGGCGAAGCCACACACCCATAATGTCCTCGACGTATGCAGGTCGAGTTTTGTCGATCTGGAGAAAATCCACAACTTTTTGAATATCCCGTGTGACTAAAAGCACGATGCCACCCTCGGCCTGGTAGTCATTGAGAATCTTGCGCGCCTCAGGTAATTCGACAACACCGCCACCGCACGCTAATATATGTCCGTTTCCTCTCTCTTTTAATGTTGTTCGCAGGTGCTGTAGCTCCTCAGCGCGAAACCCATCCCAGCCCCTTGACTTGATAAGTTCAGGGATAGTCATACCGACGTGTTCTTCAAGCGTAATATCCAGATCGTAAAATGGCCAGTTGAGGTGGCGGGAGGCCCACCCCCCAGCAGTTGTCTTTCCCGCACCACGCATACCAATGATAACGACGGACTTCTCTTGTGTCTTGAGACCGAAGTGAGTGCCAGTCAGTGCGAGAGATTGCTCGACACCACTCAATTCAGCCTTGAACAATTGGTGAAGAATGTCCCAATACCCCGGCCACGTTTTCCCGGTGCATTCTTTTTCGAGGATCAACACTGGCTTCGGCGCCACAAGAGCAAGCACGGCAAAACTCATGGCGACGCGATGGTCATCGTAACAGTGAATACCGACTTTGGGTGCGTCGAGCTGGTAGCCACGGCCATCCACCTCTATACCATCGTCAAACTGTCGGCACGTAACGCCGAACTTGGCAAGCTCATCTTCCATAGCTTGTATGCGGTTGCATTCCTTTACTCGCTGATTCGCGATTCCGTATATGCGTGTCGTATTGGACGTGCCATTCGATGAAGCCACTGCTGCCAATACCGACGCAGTGAGGAAAGCATCCGTCATTGGTTCCATGTCGATCTCCGCCACAGCTTTCAGGCCACCTCGCGGAGGCCCTGTGACCGTGGTGGAAGTCTCGGTCTGTTCCACCTGGCAGCCCATCGGCTTAAGTACTTCCACCGCAAAGCGGGCATCACCTTGGAGAGAGGCAGATCCGATGTTGGGAACTGTGCAAGTAGTGCCCGTAATGGCCGCGATCGCAAGTGGGTACGTGGCAGAGCTGGCATCGCTTTCTACCTCATATTCACTAGGATTAGTGTATGGCTTGCTGGGAATATGGTACGTGTTTGGTTCGGTTTGAGACTTCTCTACTTGAACGCCGAAGGCTGCCATCATCGCGATGGTCATGTCAATATAAGGCTGCGAAATGGGTTTTCCTCCGACCAAACGGAGCGTGACGGGTACTTTTGAGTAGGGCGCACACATGAGAATCGATGAGACGTATTGAGAGGATACCGTCGCAGCCAATTCAATGGTTCCAGTAAAGGCTCGCTCTCCAGATCCGGCACCAAATCCCCCGCACGCAGAAACCCTCAACGGAAGACTGCCTTCCGCCTCTTTGTAGTGTACGTCGATGCCCATTGATCGAAGGGACTTAACCAGCGGGCCAATTGGTCGCTCTTTCATTCGCGCATTTCCGGTAAGTACCGTAGATGTGATGCCGTCTGAAGAAATTGCGAGGGCAGCCACAGAAGTCAAGAACCGAGAGGCAGTTCCAGCGTTGCCCAAATAGAGCTCATCGTTGGTGGCTTTGAGATTTCCGCCGTTGCCTGTGACAACTAATTCTTTGCCATCGTTCTCCCACGAGAATGAAGCAGCTTGCATTCTCGCCAACGCATCCAACATAACCTGAGTGTCGTCAGAGTGCAGTAAGTTGGTGATCCGGCAAGACCCAGATCCAAGTGCAGCCAGAACCAACACCCTGTTCGAAATACTCTTCGATCCGGGGGGTTTGCAAACCACTTGGGAATCGGATGGAATTCCTGGGTGTACTGTAATACTTGGAGAGAGTGCAATTCTGATATCATCATCCGAGACGGAGCTCGCCTTTTTCTCGTAGGTCCTGCCAATACCTGATAGCAGAACGACCTTCTTCTGTTTGCCTGCATTCTTCTTGTCTACCGCCATGATCCTTATCAATTCGTCCACCGGGCAGTGCTTATTCGCGGAGCGCTTCCGCACGGTTTTATCCGCAAGCGAAGTAGGTAGTTGATAGCTCGCGATGCACTTGGACAAACGCGCCACGGCAGAGGGATCCAGGACGCCGAGATATCTTGCCAACTCCGCCTCTTTCACCATACCAATGGCCACGCATTCTCCGTGGAGGATTTGGGGTGTTAGTATAGCCTCTATAGCATGTCCAATGGAGTGTCCAAAGTTGAGTAAGTTTCTCAAGCCGCCTTCGCGTTCATCTGCTGACACAACCTCGGCCTTGACCCGGACAGACCCCAGCACGATGCGCTTCAGAATGGTCGAGATGCTATCAAAATCGCGGCGGCCGTTTACAGGTTTCTGGTCAACAGCACGCAACAGTGTTTCCGCATTGCCCTCGAGAGCGGTGAATTCCTCCTCATTCCAAATGGCCGCGGTCTAACATGATTCAGCATGCATGCGATTCCAAACAGAATTGCATTACCTACCTTGACTACCTCAGCCATTCCATTGATGAATTCTCTTTTTGGCAACGACTCTAGAAATTGCAAATCGATATAGATTCTCTCTGGCTGCCAGAATGCGCCGACCAGATTCTTCCCCGCGGGGGTATCAATGGCTGTTTTGCCGCCTATGGACGAATCTACCATGGACAGTAACGTTGTGGGAACCTGCACGAATTTTATTCCTCTCATGTACGTCGCCGCCACGAATCCAATCATGTCTCCAATCACACCTCCGCCCAGGGCTATGATGATGGTGTCCCTGGTACATCCTTGCGACAGCAGCCAATCCTCCACTATGCCCTTTGTAGACCGTGATTTTGAGTTTTCGCCGGGAGGAATCTGATATGTGAGGAGTCGCGGGGCCTCTGGGAGAGTCGAAGCTTCGCGTTGGAAGCTCTTTTCGAAGGTAGGAATGTAGAGCGATCCGATGTTGGTGTCGGTAATCAGGACATAGGTGGAAGATGGCAGATTGTGGAGGAGATCGTGGGCAACATAGCTCTGCCACAGTCCATATTCTACGACTATGGAATCATTGCCCAAGATGTTGACCTTTGTGGGATCGATCGAAGCCCCACCAACGGCCATGGTGAATGCTTGCGGAGAAACCCGAGTTAGATCGGAGGAAGCTTACACAGTGCGTCGCAGTGAAGAAGAGAAAAGGAACAGAAAGAAAAATGAGCAATTGAACGATAGTAATAGCTAGCCCGGCGGAATTGTTGTCTGGGGCATGTCCAATGATGGTGACTCAAGGCCGGCAGAATAATTTTGTGGAGGAATAGCCAGAAGGCGGTCAGTCCCCCAGTCGAGGCGACATCGGAGTTCCGTGGGCTTAACCGGGGCGCTAGGCATTTGACCACCTTAATATCCAAACACCAACTTTCTACTTCAAGATATATATTTAGAAATATAAAAAAAATCCTTAAAAACGTTAGCTCATATACCGTGTATGGTGGATCGCGATATATGGCGTTGTAATACCTAAAGTAGCGAGATTTACTGTGCTCAGTGTGGCCCCAGTTCCGACCTTCACATGTACCTACCCCGCCATCTCGTATTCCTCAAACCTACGCCCACAGGCGTTTTCGGATTTTTGGTCAACGGAATGGTCCGATCATGTTCAACTTCGTTTTCTTCTCTTCCGTGTTGCTCAAGATCTTCTGTTTTCAAAATACTCTCGTGCGCTCACTTTCCGCTGTCATTTTCCAAAGAGAAGCACCGAAGAACTTGGAGCGGCACCAGAGAGGGACTTTGGTTTGTGAAAAGTAAAAAGTGGCCATTATCTCATGGTAATTGTGTACGTGCATACGTGGGTACTTCTATGCTCATTCCTTGGAACCGATCAAACAACGCCCCTCGCCCATAACTCTTCCTCCCCGCACCCGCGCCGGCACAGGTATCGAAACCCCATTCTCAATCAAAGTAATTCCAGGCGCCAGTCCCGCTACTGAGAACGCAGGACTGTGTCGCGGTATATCCTCCCCCCATCGCCACCGGGTCATCGGCTGCAGCATTTGTATCTCTACAAACGAATACTTGGCTTCCTTGCTATCACTTTGCATCCCCATTTCGATATCGCCTCGTGCAGTTCCTATGTGAAATGTTAATTTTGGTATGATCTATGACGGACAGGCAATGGAAAGGGGTGTGGAAGAAGACAGGGGCGGTGTCAACGACTTACCTTCTTCACAATCTCTCGTGTTGTTCTTGTACCAACACCCCGTACCGACACAACTGCTTTTCTGTGCGATCGATTCCTTACGGCGGCGCCGCTGAAGCGTTAAAAGGACATAGAAGATAGGTAGCGGCGGGATGCATGTCGCGAGGAGCGTTATCAACGCAATCGTAGAGTCGTGTGTCCAGCCCATGTGTTTGATTTTGGATGAGTCTTAGAGCTATGCTAGAGGGAATTTAAGGAGGATGAGTATGGAATGATGGAATCGATTGTCGGGTTAGAAGCACTGTGTTAGATGTTTTGAGGGTGAGTTGGTATTTATGGGTTGGAGGGTGACACCATCTCCGTGGTTCATCTATTGGAATTTGAAGCGTTAGTTGGCTTTGGGGTTTTGGCGCCATATTTTGTGTTTCTTTTGTCTGGAGGACCAAAATAAGGCAGCAAGTCGGATTTTGTAAAAAGGGTAATCGGAAACAGTGTGTTGATCTTGCGTAGCGTGGATGGAGTTGAGGATTGGAAGTTCAGGTTCTGAGCGTTTGGAATTTGGCAAGTGTGGCGAAGCAATACATACATGTTACATACACATGTACGTACTGTCGCAGCCAACCAGTGCTTGGACATATTGTGAAACATTACGGATACGGCAGTACTATGGCTCTAGCTCCCTCTCCTTTGTATAATTACTTAAACATCGAATTCAATCATGATTTTACTCGGGAATTCGATTCTTACATGTATATCCGCATTTCCTCCAAGACGTACTACAACACATCATTGAACTCAGCTATGGGCTACATAGGTAAATACGTATTTTGGGTTGTTCTAATCTGAAAATAGTGTTGGGCGTTCTCAAATTTTGGAATCTGGCCTAACTCCAAAATTCGGAAGCAAAATCCGAAAGCAAAATCCGAAAGCAAAGTATCGTATTCATACCGCAATATTTGAGCAATGGGGGAGCATCAGTAGCGAAATTAATGGCCAGAATCCTAAATATGAGACCAGAGAGAGGTTGACGTGACAATGTTTCCTGCTGGGCATACCCAGGGTTGTATTACTCTGTGAGGATCAAAATTCAATTTCAATTTCATTTCCTGCTGGGCCCAGGCACTATTGATCGAGTGAAGGACCAGCTGCAAAATGGAAACTGATTTGCACAAGTCCTGACATTCGTTAGGTCTCGGACCGGTGAATGAAATCAGCCTGTTTGTGCCCCGCCATATCGTATTTCTGAAGCCATGGCCACATCAGCAACTATCGTCTTTAATGCGATTGGTCCCGCCTTTTCGGATTTTGTTCAAACCCAAGGTGCGAAAGAAAAGATTCATAAGTCTTGGCAACCTCAGCCTTGTTAGATGAGAATTAATGCGATAAGAAGTTGCACTTTCCTGATAGTTTTACGATGTCATAGCATCTTATACCATATGGACGGACCTCTCGGTCACCTAGGACCATGACTGTCAGTCTCATATGACGCCCTTGACTTCTTGAAATTTTGGTCTTACAAGGTAGTCCGCCTTTCTTGGTTCTTGTTTTTGGATCTTGTTTTTGTATCGAGGTAGAACCCCTCCGAATAGTTCAACTTAGTATAGCATCTTATGTTATTCAGTTGTTCAATATGAGTCAGACTCGCTCTGAGAGAATTACCGATGAGGACTGGGAAAGATATAAGTCGGAGATCGAGTATCATTGGGCGCAGAAAGGGCTGAAAGGCAAGGATGGTCTTATTGAGCTGATGAAGAATAAGCACGGGTTTATAGCAAGGTAAGATCTTTAAAAACTAATTATGATGTGACGCTGAAGATGGGGTAGTGAAAAGCAGTACGAGTATCGTCTCACCAAGATCTGGAAATTTCGCAAGAATATTTCACACGGCGACTGGACCCTGATTCACGACATGTTGGAAACCCGTGAGTCACAAAAGCAAGAAAGTATTGTGATTATCCACGGAAAACAAGTGCCGGAAGATAGATTGAAAAGGGAAAGAAAGAGATATCGAAAAGGTCATGCACGAAGGAGATCGGCACCGCGTAAGATATCCATTCGGTCGTATTTTCAGAATTAGTGAGCACAGTAACTCATCAGCGATAACAGGCCTCCCCAGTCATATTCAAATAGTCTCTCCACTCTCTGTTCCTTCCAGGGCCGGGGGCACATCTTCTGTTCCTTGGCCAGAGATTGAATACACCAACTCGTCACAACAGCACGCTTCAGATTGTGTCACAATGAGCAGCCCGAGGTTCTCAGCACCGGAAAACGGATTGTCAAACTTGTCTACGGTATCAAATGATTCCAGTGGCTTTCTGTCCGAACTAAGGCCTGTGCTCAATGTGGAGAACTCTTGGTTGTTCTTTCAAGATCCACTAACCAACACTTTGCAACTCGACTCGAATTTGGGTGGCAGCTTGTATGGAGAGTGGCCGATAAATTCATTGGACGGTAGTACCCAAAGATATCCATTTGTTGACGACTTGTCGAACAACCTCGTTGTATTTCTCGATGGTGTCAAGACAACTGCATCGCCAATCTTTAATGAATTTGCCAAACACCTTATCGAGCCTCAAATGTTCACAGCTATGTCGCAAGTACTGCATAGCCCCGAAACAACAGCGCTTCTGACGAATCCACGACCGGATCTGCAACTGATGTACACTGCTATTTCGGCAGTCGCAAACAATCTTATAGATTTGGAAAACCTCCAGAACCCAACGAGCTTGATGAACATGCATATCAAGAAAATGATACTTTCTCTCGACGGACTCGACAAGGAGAGTGTGACCCACTTATTGAACACATTTCCTCAGCCATTTCGATCATCTTTCGAGAGAGGGCTTTTTCCAGCGGCGGTCGAGGTTGGCGCAGGCCGGCTCGTAGATGTAGTGTTGGATAGAGGCCTGGACCCAAAATCTATAAAAATCGTTATCAATCATCGCAGTTACACACCACTGGTACGTTCTGGCATGAAGGGGCTAATCACAATTTTCCGGTCAATACTATCCCGATCCAAAATGCCGGACATTCACGACGCCTTCATGGGACTAATAAATATCGAAGTAAAATATCGGGAAGCAATTGGATCCGATTTACTTGAAGCGTTTCTACGCGGCGGCCTTCGAATGAATAGCACCGTGATTACTATGGTTTTCGAGAAGTTCAAACCACAACATATTTCTCGAACAGTCGTGCTTAACGTGTCGCCTGATGACACACTCGAGTTATATGACGACGATGTATTGAGGAAGTTATTTGCGTTTTGTGATAACAATGAAGCCGTTGAAATTGTTTCAAAGATGCTAAGCGTAGAACGATGTGCACGCTTTGAAAATATCTCGGAATTTCTTGATGAGAAAGTTGCCATTATGCTGGACGAAGCAATCTTATACCGTCATTTTGAAGCGGCCAAATGGTTACTAGAGAAAAATCCTCCATTAGACTCTATGACACTACTTCGCGCTATCAAGTCGGAAAATATTGAATTGGTGGAGCTCGTACTGCAAGCGGGAGCACTACAAGTACAAGATGCCACCGACCCATATCGAGATGAATATTTGAATCTGGCTATTTCCGAGGCATTCCGTATATACTCCATCCAGATGTTCGATGTGCTCAACCGTTATGGAGTCATGAGCGTTTTGAAAACCAGTGGAAACGCGGTTCGAATGAGCATCTACGTAGCTTGCGAAACAGGAAATCAACAATTACTGGAGCACCTACTGTCAGAACGCAAAAATCTCGATACGGAACCATCCTTAATGCATGATATTGATAGCCCTTATGGAGCGGCTTTGCGAAACAACAATGATTCCCTCATTCCTATCCTGTTGCAGCACGGACTACAGCCTGTCATAAAAGACTTAGAGGATGCGCTTCGGTTTAGAAAATTAGAAGCTGCGCAAGCCATGCTGGAGAATTTACTTGGTTCAAATCATTTAGAGACAGCCAACTATCTTGCTATTCAGGCAAGATACTATGACGTCGTTCGTTCTTTGGTTAATGCCGGGGCAAGCCTCGGCTATCATCTGTGTCCTGATGCCCGTTCTTTCCCGGTGGGTATGCAATGGCCATTTGACGTGAAGGGACATTGCTGTCTTCTTTCGACAGCAATTCTTGGCGGCGATCAAGCAATGATTGACCTTCTGCTCGAGCTCGGTGCTCCTGTTAAATGTTGTTCATCTCTCTATACTCATGCTCAGCCTCTACACATTACCCCTCTTTTCGCTGCTCTGCACGTCAAGAACAATAGTCTGGTACACAACCTGATCGTGAGAGGTGCTACACCCGAAGATCATGGAGTGTTTGTTAAATGTGTGGAGACCGACAATGCAGCGTTAGAAATGTTACTAGGCCTTTCAAGGTTGTCAGATGTCAATCCAACAAAATCTCCTGCTGCGGAAGCACTTGTATATGCAATTTCCAAAGGGAAACTGTGTACGACAAGGACACTCGCCCCTTTTGTAGACATCGATGCCCTGGTCACGTCGGACACATCAACCGAGCGAATGTGGATAACTGTTAACTGGAAGGAATCGGTAAATCTCTCAGCCTTTGGGTCCGCTATTTGCTCTCCTCGTGCTAGTAGGATACAGATGGTTCAAGAATTGCTCCTCTTTGGACCGAAAATGGACAAAGTCGCCTGTAGATGTTACCGCGCCGCCTGCCCTGTTTTTAATGAGACACCGCTGTTAATCGCCATCCGTATGAGAGATCTACCTGTCGTCAGGATGCTAGTCGCGGCGAATGCAGATATCCACGCACGTCCAAAACTAGGAGTGATCCGAACGCCGCTTCAAGCTGCTGTTGAAATCGGTGCGTGGGATATCATACACTTCCTCCTTGAAAGAGGCGTAGATGTCAACGCACCTCCAGCGATTAGTAACGGTCGCACTGCACTGCAAATGGCAGCCGAGAAAGGTTTTATAGGGATAGCGAGTTTACTGATCAGCAGAAAAGCCGACGTTAATGCACCGCCAGGTCAATTCCTTGGGCGTACAGCTTTTGAAGCGGCAGCTGAGCACGGCCGCATTGAAATGCTAATGCATCTAGTGGAAAACGGAGCAGATATCGTGAGCGACGGAGGAACGCAATATAAAAACGCTCTCAGATTTGCCAAAATCAACGGGCACGCTGGCATCGACATCTACGTCAAGGATGTGTACCAAAGACAGTGTTTCTTTCAGTCCGCCACCAATACAGCACCGCTAGAGACGGGACAGGCGTCTGAATCTTTTCAATTTGATCCTAGAATGTTTCTGTAGATCAGGCAGGACTGGAAGTAGGAACGACTTCGTATTGTAGAGGTGGGTTGGCCTATAGACGAGGAACTGTGCACATTCAAGAGAGAACAGCTTTCGAGGATCAGCAAGGTTGCAGATAGGATACAAATCATAGATATGATGGGCCCTGGAGAATCTGGCCGGTTTGCTCAGAGAACTGTTTCTGGTTTTGTCCGCGAGACCAACTACTGGAGAGAATGTCCAAAGCCGGAGTCATGAGACTAAATGGTAAACGACAACACATATACCCCACGGCCGTGATTGGTGGATAGATTCTTGGACCAATCAAGAGATATCTACCATTGTGCTATTTGATCTCAACATGTGGACAACAAGTGAATTGTGGATCCACATGGAAAACGGACACGGCTAGGCACAAAAGACTAGTACTTGAATCATATATAAACCAACCCTATGACGCCAGACATAAACACGCCATGCAAAAAGTAGTACATACAGGTGAGCTGCAACATCTCAATCTAGAAAACACTGATGTAATTCCCGATTCGCTCCTTTTGGTTCTGCGCAATACACTCCGCTATCCATGTAATGTTGCGAATCTCCTGTAGCGCCATGTCAGTCATTACTATGATTATAGAGAGTGTGGTTAAGACCTACTTGTTCTCTGAGTTTGACCCATGCGTAGACAATAGCATGGGTGAATTGCCGTGTAAAAGCCAACTTGGAGATTTCCATCTCTTTTTGATAGAAAAGGTCCTCTAAGCTTCGTGACTCGCCCCCTACGCCTCCAGACATGTTGCCAACGCCACCACTGGCACCACCGCTGAGCCCGGTTTGGTCAAAGAAGGCCTTGTAATCCGCGACGCTCTCTACAGCAATACGCACGCCTTCAACGTCATCTGCTCTCGAAAGCATAGTCGTTCCTTCTGGGTACAAGCGGCCAAAGTTGGGATAGAGTTTCTTTCGGTCCGCTTTGGAGAGTTCAGTGCCGAACGAATTGAGTGTAATGTTGATGCTTCTCCTGTCTGCCTCGAATTCCAACACCTCTGTCATAACATCCGCGGTAGGTGTTCCAGCGATGTCAGGTTCCGTGTTGACCCAGTTGTGGAAGTCTTCCAAATAATTCTTGTAGAGGGTATTCCGGATGATCTCAATATTCAGCTCGTCCAGGTCCTGATGGCTAAGAGAGCCTTTGAAGTAAGGGGCAAGCGGTGTCTCGATCAAGACAGAGTTGTAAAGCTCTTCAATGTTAGTCGCAACGCAAAGCACAGGCATAGTTTCAAACCAGCCGAGTGGATGGCATCTCTCTAACAGCTCACGAGTATCTCGCTCGTGCAAGGTGCCCGTGATAAGTAAAGCAACATTATCGATCATGTATCCGTAGGTCAGGTACTCCATGAACTTGGAGAGCGATCCGGTGGCATTGGCTTGCAGGTACCGAAACTCAGCCACAAGCTTCTCGGTTGTCTTGTTTGCCAGCGCGGAAGTGGAAGGGTTTGGGGGAAGAGACGAGAGAAAATCGCCGTATGCGGGAGATAGCTGCAGCTTCACATCTTCAAAAATCGTCAGAAAGACATGCTTTGGAGTGGCCTGGTGGACGCACCGTCGATGGTCTCGCACTGGGTGAGATTGCTGTAGTTCTGGCTGGTGAGCAGAGCGTTGCGATATCCGCGAACAATGCCTTCGATGTAACTATAGGGAAATTAGTCTGGTAAAGCGAATGGAATATTAGCAACTGACCCAAACTTGACGTTATATAGAAGTCCCTCCATGATGTTTGATGTGTGTCGATGCAACGACAGGTCCTACGTAGCTCTGCTTCAAGTTGCGAACAGTGCAACCTAGACCTAGGTCCTACGCCATTGATCGGTATATGCTGACATAAGCCCAGGACCGTGCATCGCAAAACATGCAAGAACCTCGCCCGCCGTCCGCTCGCTCCCACTCCACATCACAACAAAACACCACTGTTACTGCCGCGCACCAGCACAGCAATCCAACAAACATTACCCACCGCGTGCAAACGCATATATTTGCATTCAACACGCAGTCCAATTCTCTATCTACATTTAACCCACCCAGTAAAGTGTCCAATGCGCACTATCGCGAAAGCTCTTGCTGACACGCTCACAGTATTTCATCCGGACCGCACCGCTGGGGGCATCTTCCACGATGGCCCCTTCGACGCGCTCCACTAAAGCCGCTGCGCTTCCTCGCACTCCCGCCGCCTCTACAGCCACTGCTCCCGCCAAAGGCACCCGCAGTCGCAAGGGCCAGGCTCAGCAGCAACCTGCGGCAGCACCAAACAACAAGAAGCGTCGACTTCGGTCCGCGAAACCGGATAATGCCTCGCCTCTGCAGCTCGGCGTTCCTACCACGACACGCAAGAAGGCTACATTGAAGAGCAAGGCCTCAAAGGCAACCAAGCAGGCCGCGGAGCAGGACGACACCGAGTCGCTTGCGAGCGCAGGCACAGGCGATGGAGATGCTGATTCGGATGGCGATCCTGGCGCTTCCATCTTCTTTAGTGAGAGGCCCCTTTCCTTATCTACTCCGAAAAAGAACCAGCTTCCTTCCCCAACCACAGATGGTAGCGAAGAGGAGAAAGATCACTTCGATGTGAACCTCCCTTCTCCCACCGAGACACTTTACTTTACCCCTCCCACCTCTTTCAAAAAACTTCCCCCTTCCTTCACGAAAATCAAGGTGGAGCGCGATTCGACTAAGCGCGACACTTTGTTATTCAAAATCAACCCTTTATCTCCTTTGTCTGAAGTTGTCGAGGCCCAATCCTATGTTATCAGCAGTCAGCAGAAGCGCATCGATGAGCTTGAAACTCACGTTGCCGAGCTTGAGGCTCAGCTTCTCACTGCAAACCAACAAAATCGCAGAGCCCGACGCCAGACTAACACGCTCGAAGAGCAGAATCGCAAGCTCCAAACCGACCTACTCGAGAACCGCCGCCCCGAGGTTCAGTACATTGTTCGAGAGTACCGCCCGGACGGTATCATTCAAGGTAGTGAGAGGGCTATCCAGTTGTTGCACGACGTTGAGAACCATGCCAACCGTGCCCGCAAACCGATCGCATCCAACGCCCAACCTGTCGTTAGCGAACCGAACAAAGGTAAAGAGGTCGCAATACAGACTGACGAGGTAGCTCAGCTTTCGGCACCCACACCCCAAGCTACAACTCCTCAATCGCAGGGTTTCTTCGGCCGCGTCAAGAGCTTCCTAAAGTCACCATTCCGTTCCTCTCCATCCTCTCAATCTCCTCAGCCCCCCCAGGCCTCCAGCCTCACCGAGACCCTTACTCCTAGCCCTACGCCCGTTGGCGAGTCTCACTCCAGGCACCGAAAGCCAAAAAAGAGCAGCAATCGCTCCCGCATCATTCAGAAAGTTGTCGATAGCGTGCCAGACAACGAGAAGGTTCAGGCGAAGCAATGGGCTGAATCCATCTTGCAGAATGTCACCGAAGATGGCTCGCTCAAGCGAAAGCGCCAGGAGATTGAGCTAGGTGTCGCGGTTGGCAATCTCGAACACCTTCAAGGAACCAAGCCATGGAACGAAGGCACCTTTGGACTTGATGACGACATTGCCGATCTTGAGGATGATGACCACGCTCCAGCCTGGGCTGTTCTACACAATCAGATGCAACTGGACCAAGACGCGCAGCAGCCTCCTACCAAGAAGCGCAAAGCCATTCACGACACTCCTCTTAAACATGACGCGACTCCCCTCGGCAGCTCAGTCTCTGATGGTCTATCCTCCTTGCCTCGTGTCATCGGTCACTATCCTTCCAGCAGCTCATCCGGATCTCCCCTGTTCAACAGTGGTGGCAAGACGGCATCCCGCCATGATGTCCAACCTCGTCGCGCCATTGAGCCTTCCCCCATGTTCGAAGCGGACACAAATCATCGTAACGGCACCAATGTATTCAACGAACTTCAAGGCAGTTCCACTTCCCCTCAGACCTCTACAGAGAAACGCGCTGCTGTTCAGGAAGCTTCTCGCGAAAACTCAGTCCAAGAGGCTGACTTTAGCAATGGCTTCTGCGTTCCCGAAGGCTCTTCAGATGAAGACGATGAAGGCGACGAGTCCGACACCCCCAGCACGCCACCAAAGCCTCTCACTCCAACCCTATGGACGCAAGAGCCTCCTCCCCCTCCAGTCCCATCGCATGCGTCGCTCCCAACCCCGCTCGGTGACAGCCCTGCTGCCCCCGCTGCTTCCGAGGTTGACCCCGTCGAGCATCAGCGAGCCAAAGCTATGAAGCATACTCCCGGCAAACCAAGCCGCCTCCGCGAGGTCTCTGTGCCTTCCCCCAGCGTCAAATCCGATGCCGGCTCTCCTGCACCTGTTTCTCTCGCCGTGCCTACTCAAGTCAACAATTTCAATTGGAATGTCTCCAAAGAGGTGACTCTTGAGCTCCCCCACGATGTTGAGATGATTGCCGCCGATGTCCTTCAGCCCGATCGCATCGATACTGGTCTGAATTCATCCTGGGAGGAACCAAATATTGCCTATGATGAAGACGATATGTCTTTCTAAACAACTAAACAACACGCTGGCCTAGATTCATTCTGATATGAGCATGGTATTGTCTATGACGAAGACCGCATGTCTTTCAAACAACACGCTGGCATGTGTTCATCCTGATATGATCCGGATATTGCCTATAATGAAGACGATATGTCGTTCTAAACAACACACTGGTGGAGTATCATCCTGGGATGATCCCGATATTGCTGGTGATGAAGACGATATTTCGTAAACAACGATTATGATTCTTTTTACGATTTTGATACCCCGGCACGATGTCACTGAAGTGACTTCTAATTTTACATGCATTGCATTGGTGCTGGAGTGTTTGCTTATTGGCCCCATCGGTTCCCTACTTTTTGTATTCACCTTGATCATACCAATGAAACGAGGTGCTGGTGTCGATAAAAGTTTTTTTGCCTTTTGTTTTTCCCCTAAATTTTTTAATGAGGTGTGGCTGGTGTCACCGATAATTTCTCTTCTTCGTTTTGGCATATACTGTTGGCCAGGGATGTGACTGGCGTCACTAAAAGTTTGCTGAGATTGGTATCACGGATGGATTTTTGGTTTTTGGTTCTTCACCATTATGACAATGCACCGGAACTGTTGTATTATACACTACTGCCCAGAATAAAAATTGTGTTCGCTAGATCATTTTGCCATCCATAAAGAACGACTAAATTGAGTTCGGAGGTTACGGCTAACTATCAAACAGAGTATTCAAAGTAAGGCTTTCCGACGTGTCACAACCATTGTTCAAGCACCCCACCTATAGACTACTTGTACTTGAGCGTGGCGTGTGAACGATGGGATGTATTCATTCGCGTGGAATTCATTGCGACTATATAGAGTGTATCACGAATTATGGCTATCTAAATATGATGGGGATGAAATTGTACAAGTAATCTATTATCGACAGCGTATGAAGACGGATCACAATGAATGCACTTCAACTACTCGAGAAGCTCGGCAGGTATTTGGAATTCCTTTGTAATCCTGGTCATGTTGTTCACTAGATCGTTGATGTCGACAGTGGGAGTCGCGGTGCTGCTGCTGGGAGTACCGGCGGCGCTCGGCCCCAGCCCGGTGGGATCCTCCATCTTTGGTGGGTTGGTGTCGATCTGGATGGTCACCTAGCAACGTCTTAGCATTGTACAGGTAGGTTGTACGCGGGATCACAAAAGGCTGCTGAAGCGAGGCAGTACCTCATTGTCGAGACAGGTGTAGTCTAAACCTACCGGCCCGTCGTTGACAAGCGCCACGTCCATCATGGCAGCGAACAAGCCATCTTTGACCTTTTCAGGCTCGTAAAGCGTTTGGACTTTCTTGAAAAACGATTGATACAGAGTCCGGGCCTTGTCACCGTTTGCGGATTGGTGGAAATCGGGCTTGTTGCCTTTTTTGATGGATGCAAGCAAGGTAAATTGGGAGACTGAGAACATCAACTCGTGCCGCGCATTCCGACGAGAACGGAATCAGCATACCACAAAGAACCTCTCCACCGATATCTGGGACAGCCTTTTTCCACTGTACATGGTTAGGGCAGTCTTGACAGCCATTAACGGGCAGCTTACCTTCCCTGGGGGGTCTTTGTCTGCATCATCCCAGAGCTTCGCTTTCAGTATCTTGGCAGCCATGGACTCGACGTCTTTCTCCGTATCATCTTTCGCTATGGCAGCAAGAACAAGCAAACCTTGGCCAATGGAAGAGATAAGCTGACCGTCCACGGTGACGGAAGCGGACTTTACTCTCTGCAATACAGCTGGTCCATATCAGGGCGTGAAACAGAGTACGAGGTGATTGCGCTTACTCCTCATGGTGAATACCAGATCGGTTGTGATTTACACGTGAGAAATGAATACTTTGGGTAAGTATGTAGTTGGAGATTCCAGCTACCTGCGGTTCGGGACGCGGATATCGGGAAAGTTAATGGAAGAAAGAATCAAAGAAGGAATGTGGGGGGGGGGGGGAAATGAAGAGCACGAAAGAGAAGAGTGAGGTAAAATGTATAATGTTGCGAATGTATATCTCTACCCTAGTTCGTTCCCCAAGTGCAACTGCTTGGGTGTGTAAGACACGCGAGCGAGTACAGCGCTACGTTATTTATGTAGTTAGGTGCTTCCATCCACCCACTCTTCGGTGTCCCGAATCCACAGATGCAGGCGTAGCGCGGGGATGACTGCGGACCATCAAAGGAGTCCTTGGCAGTGATCTGCAGCTAACCCAAGGCGGATTAGCCCGTTCGCGCTTCTGTTCAGCGACGCCAGACGCATCAACCTCCGTGACAGCGACAAACCGCCTCTAACCTGCACGATATAGGAGCAAGCAATTGCGCATTCGGTCGAAGAAAACCATCCGCATCTCTCATCTCTCACATATCCCATAGTCACGCCGGCCGACACTCCTCGCGCACGAGGCTCCACCATCACAATGGCAGCACGAAAGCTCCAGCAGGAGATCGATAAATGTTTTAAAAAGGTCAATGAGGGGGTCGCCATCTTCGACAGCATACACGAGAAGATGCACCAAACGACGAACCAGGCACAGAAGGAGAAGCTCGAGGATTCGCTGAAGAAGGAGATCAAGAAGCTGCAGCGGTCGCGCGACCAGATCAAGACGTGGGCAACCATGAGCGAGATCAAGGACAAGAAGCCGTTGCTGGACCACAGAAAACTGATAGAAACAGTATTTGCCCCCCGATTTTCGTCTTGAGGTGGATGCTGACCGTTGGCAGCAAATGGAGAGGTTCAAGGCAGTAGAAAAGGAAATGAAGACTAAGGCGTATTCAAAAGAAGGCCTGCAACTTGCATCCAAGTTGGATCCAAAAGACAAAGAAAAGGCTGAGGTGATTGAGTTTCTGCAGAATATGACCGAGGAATTGGAGCGGCAAGTGGAAATGCGCGAGGCCGAGGTAGAAACGCTGCAGGCGGGGATGCGCAAAGGGAAGAAGGACACCGCAAAAGCCGAACAAATACAAGAGCTGGAGGCAAACGTCGAGTCAAATAAAGAACACATCAATAAGCTGGAACTGCTGCAGAGAGCATTGCAGAATAACAATGTGGAGACGGAACAGGTCAAGGAAATCGAGGACGGAATCCGATATTACGTCGAGAGCAATCGAGAACCCGATTTCATGGAAGATGACACATTATATGACGAATTGAATCTCGAAGAGGAGGAAGCCATCTTTGGCATGGGCGCAGATGTGGATCACGTTTCGTCGCAAGACGCTCAATCTATACAAGACGACACCCCCGAACCGGAGAGTCGAACAGCGAGTCTCGGTGCAAAGTCCAAAGTTGCAGATACGGCACAGTCGGGCGCACGAAGACCATCAACACAACTTAAATCGCCTCTGCCGGCGCTGGCAACGCTGCATACACCCTTGCCCGGTGTCTCCAGCTCGTCATCAAATTCTATGAAACCTGCGCCAATACCGACACGGACACCAGGAGAACCGCTCAAGTATGCGTCGGCTGCTGCAGCGGCTGCTGCAAGCGATAGAAACGGCGTAGGAATTGCTCCATTACCTCCACCACCGTCCGCATTGAGTGCAGCACAGGCGAGCCTAGCGTCGACAGGAGCACGAACAAGCGCTACCACCTCCCCGGCACCTTCCCACCCTCAACCAGCCACACTGCCCCGAACTGATGCTACGCATCCAAGTTCTTTATCAAAATCACCCGCTGTATCGGCGGTCGCTCCGGCCGCCGTCACACACGAGAAGACTCCTTTGTCGCGTGCTACAACTTCGTCCGACGACGCTGATGTCTCGAAGAAGGTTGACGAGGACGAAACGACGTCTGCTACTCCACCTCTGACCAATGGAGAGTCACATGCAGAGGATGAGGAAGAGGAAGAGCAATCGGTGTACCATCTTCCCTCTAATCTCCAAGACCTCCTGGAATCATTCGAAGCTACCAAGCATGATATCACGGCATCGTCTTCGAAACCCCCAGATGAGCGCTTGCTCGGCGTTTCCATGAACACAGCACCAGACTCTGTAGATACGGAAGCCCCACGCCATTATCGACCACAGAATTCTTATCCATACACCCCCTCCCACTACCCGCAGGAGCCGCTACCGATATTCGACGACCCACGACTGTACTCGCGCATCGAGACAGACGCTCTGTTTTACGCCTTCTACTACCGGCAAGGAACCTACCAACAATACCTCGCAGCCAAGGCCCTCAAATCCCAGAGCTGGAGGTTTCACAAGCAATATCAGACTTGGTTCCAGCGCCACGAGGAACCAAAGGCGATAACGGAAGACTACGAACAGGGAACGTACCGATTTTTCGATTACGAGAGCACCTGGTAAGTGGTTCCGATGTTGGTCTGCTCCAAAAGCTTTGAAAACTAACGTTTGGCAGGATGAATCGTAGGAAGGCCGATTTCCGATTTGCGTACAAGTTCTTGGAAGATGAGCTCTGAATACCTGGTCATGGGTAGAGCGGGTGAAGCAAGGGCTGGTCGTGTTCAGCGATTGTGTAGCAAGTAATGGGTGGCATCAGCATGAGCCTTGGATTGGCGTCTTCTGTGGTTTGATGGGTGCCATCTCAAAGGACTACAAGATAACAAGGCGACCCGAGTTCACCACCATGTGCAGCTGAAGCAAAAGAATAACATGTAGCCTGCATCAGGCTGTTTTCGCCTTGCTCCCAGAAGGACAAGCAAACTGATGACTGTGAAGAGATTGCTCGTCCGTGCTGTGAACGTCAAAGTCATAATAGTGTACTGGGAATAGCTTATGGGGCCATCCATGTAGCTATGCCTGCTCAACTAAGTAGGTGAGAGACGCGCTTTGGGTTTGGACGGATGGCTGTGCAACCAGGTGAGGCGTTACATAATGCAGGTTCAGTTCGGCTTTCATTAAACATTTGATGAATGGACGCATCGACCTCATTGGCCAGCCCTACCGACTACAATTCTGAAGAACCCCGCCACACTGAATGTCATGAAAATCTCCGACCAGAGGCGCATCCGATGGTAAATCGTCATTGCTGCTGATGTTGCTAGCGTTGTTGTTGGTGTAGTTATTATTAACACCGCTGTTGAAGAAAGTAAGTACATGTATTTGCTCGGTACAAAGACGGCACCGAAGGCTTCTTGGTCGCCACCCTTGTGTTGTGTTTGCCAGACAGTTTTCCATTTTGTGGATGTCAGGTAGGGTAGGCAACTAACGTTATGCGAGGCTTGATAAGCTCGGGCTCGCTCGCTCCGTGGAAAACCCGGAAGCGATAGGACAGACTAGCTACTTAGGTCGCGAGTATTACTCCAACGTACTAGAGCCGGGCGTTTGCTGACCACACTCTCTGCCTCTTCAATCTGCTGTGCTCCCCTTCACCCACAGCACTGTCCACGATAGCCAGCCGCTGCCATTGCTAATTTCCCGATTGACAGTCAGCGGCGAACCGTCCACGGGCGCACCCTTGGTAATCACTGGGGTTCACTTTTTGGGATTCCCCATGCTTTGGAAAGGCTCACACCTCACGTCGCTACATGTAGGGTTGGTCCATGAACAAGCAAGAGATATGCCTGATATCCACGCTTGGGTGCCTGTCCGTCTCCACATTCAGAATTTGAAATGGACTTGTTCCTGGCATGGCAATTTGGATTCGATGCTGTGTCTCTCTTACGGCAGCTTCACCAGCTCGACCCTGGGTCCTTGGGTTGCTGGCTGAACCCATTCGTATGGGCCATTTACGCCCGTCGACCTAAAACATGTCGTCTCGGGATTCAACAATCCGCATCACACTATTGGATGCAGTTAATCCTGGGGAGTCGGATGGTATCTTTCCAGCCCCATTCCACCCACTGTCACTCGGGGTGGTAAACTCACCGGTTTGCAGGCACCCAATGGAGACTACAGAAATCAGTGTAGAGTGGAAACATTCGTGAGCACAGGGGTTGTCTATCTACATCTCGGTACCTACTAGTAGTCTAGTAACAAATACATAACTAGTCAGCGCACGCCCGGGGCCATGACCTAATATTCAATTCCAAGGGGCCAATCCTCCTCGGGAAGGGGCATCGACCGTGCCACGGTAGCTTCATACCTTAAGATGACCTGGATACTTGTTGTGCCAGCGCTTGAACCAAATGCGTCCGTGCGTGGCAAACATTGCCATCGAGCTGTGAGCCAAGGCATATTCTACATATCGTCCAGCTACACTCAAACCACGAAATAGCCAGATCTCAATCTAAATGCTGCTATAGCAATTTCCTCAATAGGCGTTTTGCGTTCGGAAATTTCCTACAACATCACGAATGAGCTGTGTATCCCAGCCCCATTTCTCATTGTTGTTTAATCCTGGCGGCACTGTAGGCAGATGCTGCTATTTTCTTCGAGCTGAGTGATTAAAGACACATTGTGGCAATGAAAGGGTTCCCAAGAGCTTTAATCATCATATAAACAGCTCAAATACGCACGAGAAATCAAGTTTTCCTGGCAGAGAGTCTACGAGAACCATCAATCCTGACGGAATCCATTCCCATTTAAACGGTTACGCCCTTCACTCTCTTCAGCTTTTCGATACGCACAAACGCCCCTTCAACTCCTTGTCGCTTCCTTTCGTCCCTTTCCAGCATCCGTCGCCCGTTTGAACTTGTTTTTCGGTTGTACCTACACCTTCACGTGCTCAAACCCCTACATCTGCTTAATCACTCTGTTGCCTACCATGAGTGGATACGGGGTAAGTTAGTGGTGTGCACGAGAAGAACGCCTCCTTGCTATGCCCTACGTCGCTAACCACGGTATGCCATGATAAAGTATCAACCGAACACATCCTACGACTACTCAAGCTATGAGCACACCATTCCTCAGTACACGCAGGGGCAGATCGCCCAATACGTTGCACAATATGGGTGTTATCCGCCGCAGCCATACATCACGGTTCCGGACTACCCTGTAGTACCCATTCAATACCCCCAAACGAGCATCCAACAACATACATCATACACGGTCAGTTCCAATACTCCGTAAGTTCCCTCTTTCTCTCACACCATTATGCAACTCACTAAGAATCCGCAGAACCCAGACACCAAGGTAATCAGTCTCAGCCCTTTGGTACCGAGCAAGCGAACTAACAAGGAAGCAGAACATGGCGTTGCGAAATCCCTGGCTGCACCTCAACCGCCAACTTCACGCGCTTTGCCGACCTTCAACGACACCACGGAACAGTCCACAGCGGAAGCACACCCAACTATCCCTGCACAGTCAAAGATTGTTCGCGGGTGGGCGACAAAGGCTTCACGCGCCGCGACCATTTAGTTGAGCACCTGAGAAACTTCCATCATATCCCCATCCCGAAGCGCGGGCCGGGAGAGCGTAGCGCACATCCAATGGGGCTACCGGATTACCAGTAAGGAGGACCGTTTCCTACCCGTCCAAGTTTACGCGATCTTGTTCGTTTTCTGGGGTGTTTCTTTTGGAGAAAGCAGCAGTGCAACCGTTACCAAGCTGGAAACCATATCCTGAATCATGACACAGAACATCGGCACCATACCGAGTCACCAAGCGAACGAGAGGCCCAAAAAGGAGGAGGGGCTATGGTTGATTTGCACATTTTCAGCTTCCAGATGGACACGATGGCCGTTGACCATTGCGATGTCCCGTTTGGGAGCTCGCTCGGGGCTAACGGCAGCTCTAGCGCCGAACGCCACACCCAACCCACGCCCGACTCCTTCTCGCGCAATCGGGGATAATTTGCGGCGAGGCTGTCTTCTATTTACAGATCCATTTCCCCACAGTCGGGGAGATTAACTAGCCGTCGTTTGCCATATTGGGCGCCTTTTCGTTGTTTGTCTTTTTGTTCTTCCTCATTTCTTTTGTGGTCTGTGTTTTCCTACTTGTGTTTCTTCTTCTCTTCTTCTTGTTCTTCTTCTCCTCTTTTTCTTCTGCATTTGGTTCAGCGGGCAGCGGGCGCAGCATTTCTCATCATACCTTCTTTTCTACCACCACCTCTTTTCTTCTTCCCTTTATTGCATAGCGCTGGCTGGACGAACCAAGACTTTCCTATACTCTTCGCATCAATGTTTGCTCCTTCTCCTCCATGTATTTTACCTGTTTTGATGTTTTCATTTGTACCTTTTTTCTTTCTCTCTTACTTTCCCCATCATTTGCTAGATAGCTAGATTTGAACACGTACGATTCGTTTCGTTATTAGGTCATATTTATGCATGCTTGTGATTAATCAACCATTATAGTGAAGTAACTCACGGAACGTAAATTGTTCCCAGTTATTTGGTTCTACAATTCTGTTGCCCTCCTCTCCCTATCTATTGGTATTTCTTTTGGAAGTCACATCTGATTGGTGTAAGATTCGGACCAAAATTCTGGACCAAAAGAAGAGCGCATAAAAGAAGAAGAATACACAAAAGAACTATGGACATAAAAAAATGGCGGACAAGAATAGGCGGGCGGGCGGGCTAGCTTTGTATTATGAGAGAGTTCGGACAAACTGTTTATTAGTACATGTGTTGTCTGTGTCCATCGGCCGGGAATCATTTTGCCCGACTATTACGAGGGGGGCCTCACTTTGACACAAGAAAAAACAGGGTTCAGAGGTATTACAAGAAAGGGCGGGAAGCTTGATACACCAAATTCTATTAAAAAGTGATGCTAATGGTATAGCTAAGGCAGGACGTGTAGGTACGTAACAAAAGACTTAAAACAATACCTTAGCCACACGTAGAGATTCAGTTAAATCAAACTCCAACGTAAACCGAATCAATCGTATCTGAGAACAGGCCTAATCAATCTAGACAGACAATGAATTTATCAAAAGAATTAATGCAAATCACTCGCGATATCAGCACAAGTAACTCATTATTTTTTATATGCGATACACTGCTACTAATATTTACGTTCATTTAGAATCAGCACAAGGAAGGCGTTTAATTATGTATCATCGTTGCAGTAGTAATTAATTACTATGTAGATATCACCACTCAACAACAAAGTAGCACAGAGAAGACGCCCTCAGCTAGGAATGCCCATCATCCAAAGTAAAGCCGGAACAAGCATATAGCGTCATTCACGATATGCAGTTGTAGAGAGAAATATATGGATACGCTTCTTCTTATATATACCTTTTTTGTATGAACATTAGATCTAAAAGTAAGAAACCATCCAAAGGCGGACCATCTTCAATACCAAAACTCAGTCTTACTACTCAACTGACAATAAGACTCAACGACTACCTGTTTCGTGACTGGGGTGCGCTACTATTTTTGGAAAGCACTGCATTATTACAGTAAGCCTCGCTAGGCGAATGCGAAGTATCATTTCGTGCTACCTTGATTGGGAATATGGCTTTTCTCAAATTGGTTTGCGCTGGACGCCTAGGAACCCTAGATGCCTTTTTGCTCTATGACATTGTATATGTATCTAAAACATCAATAGTCGTATACCCGCAGCTTTTGGCTGTTGAGAGCATCGATCCCTGTTAGAGAGGAGGCGTTTATTGTCGTCCGTAATATGCGTATTTACTAAGGAGAGGGGAATGTTGTTTGCAGGCTTTGGGGCGTCAGGATACAGATGTAGTTCTCGAGAAAGTACAGGGTGCTACTGAAATAATGGAGATTAACAAATGTGGGTCGCTAAAAGAGGATGAGGAGGGAAGGAGAGAGGGAAGGAAAGGGGAAAGGAAACTGAAGAAGTAACTCTTGGTGACAGTACGGCAAAGCTGCGCACCATGCTGTGGACTACTAGATTTATGTAACGATAGAATTTGCACAGCTCTGCTCCACTGAATGTTATAGAACAGTATTCCGTGATGTATGGTTAGGGTTGGTTGCTGTCGGAGTTGATGATCGATGATTGGCTGAAAGGACCGACTACGAAAGGAAGGGTTTACTAAAGAAGATTCAAGGTTGGATTCCAAGGCAAATGACGTCGACACGTGAAAGACGACCACTCTCCTCGGCTAGCCTACGCGCCACAGCACACACAACTTGACATGACCTGATCACACCTCACAATACTGACTTGACTTCCTTTCCTCCACCCGCACCGCGCCTTTGCCCTCCCCGTCATCCTTGTCACCACTGTCCCGCGACAACCTGCAGCCTGCTCTCCACCGCCACCGGCTTTTGACCCATGTCTATCCAACAATATTTACACTTGCTCAATACCGCTTACCACGATTCTTCGCCTGTGGAATAACTCGCACGCCGGCAGCACAGGCACCCCGTCTGTGGTACATTCGGACATATCCCACTTCATCCTTCCCCGCTACACCCCGCGTTATCCGCATCATTTTTCCCGCATACCTACGCATCGCTCCAAGGCTCTCATACGGCGGTAAATCTGGGACGTCGGCGCAGCCGCCAATAAGGTCGCAGCTATATATTTGATCATCACACTCCGGCTCTGTACACAGTGCGACCCCATCAAAATTTAGAACGGCAAAAACAACTCAGTCCTCATACTCCATACACCACCGTGCAAACAAGATGCGCGACCTTCGCCGGCAAGCGCTCGAAAGCGGCAAAACGGTGTCACGGAAGGCACGATCACGAAATGTGTCAGCTCAGTCTTCCAAGGCAAATTCTAGGCTTAACTCGCCCACACGATCTTCCAGACCGGGCTCACATAACCCGAGTCGCCATGGCTCTGACGATGAAGACTACCTCAGTGATGAGACGGCTGCGAGGTAGGTTACATACAAGACTACATACATCATCAGGATGAGTGTTAACAAGTCCAGCGTTAATTCCATCGACGACATCCTGAACAACGAAGAAGCTGTGTATCCCGAGGACGCATGGCTTGCAGATTTGAACACGTTCATGGAACAAATCGCAGACCGCAAAGGTAGCAGTACAGAGGGCCGTGCCCTCAGCTTGGCCAACTACGCACATATCGTCATGACGCGATACACAAAGGAAACAATCGAGACCCGAGTGAGCGAGCTGTTACCTTCAATGATCAAGAGCATCAAGCAGGAGACATCAGAAGACGAGACGGCCGCTGCGTTGAAGGGTAAGTCATAGCCTTGTCTGGCGGTGGTACATATCCTTGGATGCTAATTTCGGAATAGCCCTCGGTGTTACCATTATTACTCTTGATTCAAACGAGATCTACGATGATGTTGTAAATGTCTTGAAACACACTATTGCTTACTCAGAATACACGCCGCTCAAGGCCAGCGCCATCCACACTCTCGGAACGGCAGCTTTCTTTGGCGGAACTTCGGAAGAGGAGTTGGAAGACCTGCTTGCGTACTTCCTCGAAATTGTCGAGTCAGATGGGTTATCGGCAAATGCTCACGATGAGCCATCTGTCGTGACCGCTGCTCTCGAGGAGTGGGGCATGCTTGCGACCGCCCTCGACGACCTTCAAGAGGCTACGGAAGCGGCGATCGAGGCGTTTGTGGACCAACTCGACAGCTCCGACACTTCCGTGCAAATCGCGGCAGGCGAGAACATCGCTCTCATGTACGAGAAGTCATATACTCCGGTAGAAGACGGCGAGGAAGTCTCAGAAGAAGAGGGGGACGAGGAGGAGACACAGAACGGCGAACGGATGGTCAAGCGCTACGATGTCTACCGACGGACAGACCAGCTCATGCACACGCTGGAGCAGCTTGCCAAGACGACAGATCGCAGCATCAAGAAGAAGGACCGCAAATCCCTGCACTCCAATTTCGCCGACATTCGAAACACGGTGGAAAGGCCAGCACGGGGCCCTCGCTACTCTACTGCCATCGACCAAGAGACGGGCAAAACCTACGGAGGTGGACGACTGAAGTTTGAGATACTCAAGGTCAAAATCAACCGCACAGTTGAAGTGCGACTGGATCGGTGGTGGAAGCTGAAGAGGTACACGTGTTTGAAGAAGGCTCTTGCGGCGGGATTCCAGCATCATTTCGACGAAAACGACGCCGTGTCGAGATGTTTGCCTTTCTCCATGACCAGCAAGTTTTGGAAACGATAAGGATAGAGGCCTTTGATTTCGAGACCATTCTTGTGAAAGTTTGAGGTGAGGGGTGTGTTACCGATTTCGTATTGCCTAGATAATTCACATTTCTTCCAATCTTTTGTTTGTCACGGTTCGATTACAATGCGCCATGTCCACGGACGTGCATAAGTTATATCTCAGAATATAGATAGATTCACCATACATCGAAATGACATGTGGTACAATGTATTGAAACTCTGACGACGTACTCAATCCCCCCGCGCTTGAGCTTAACTGACTTCTCTGTATACATGATGTACCCGATACACGATGGGTGCACGGCCCCCAACTTGCCTACACGCTACTTCTGCCCCGCGATGC
Source organism: Periconia sp. R9002 (assembly GCA_023627715.1). Taxonomy (NCBI): domain Eukaryota; kingdom Fungi; phylum Ascomycota; class Dothideomycetes; order Pleosporales; family Periconiaceae; genus Periconia; species Periconia sp. R9002. The sequence goes on along the minus strand of JAMAHW010000028.1, from coordinate 380,398 downwards.
CCCTCATTTGTACATACCAAGGACACAGATGGTTGTAGCAAATGGAGTGACCAAGTCAAGTAGGATTTCCATATAAATACACACATCCAAATGCTATCATTATCGTACGCGTATGTAAGTGAGGGAATGGTACCTAGGTACTCCAGCTTTGTTGTTGCCTCACTCACTTGGAGCTGCTGCAAGCTGTTGGTGCACGGACGGTGAGAATCAGTGGTGGAAACTTCTGGAGCTCTCCAAGCTAGCTCCTTGCCTTCTCTTTTAATGTTTGCTCTTTCTCTCCTACTTTCCGCCCCATACCCTACTTACAATTGAGTTGCATCCCCTCAGCTTACACTTCCCCGCAATCGCTCGCCAAAAGGCTGTAACTTCCTTCCCTTGACCCTTCGCCATGTCTTCCGATACCAGTATGTATACCGCTTTCGGGCCTTTGCCAATCTAGTAACTAACTTTCTGGTAGAGCGACCGAGGTGCTTCTTTGACATTACCATTGGCGGTCAAAAAGCGGGCAGAGTCGCTTTTGAGCTGGTAAGTCGGCTTTCCGTTAACGCGTCAAGAACCTAGCTAACCGCGTCCAGTACAATGACAGTACGATTTCACCCTCCGAACGTCCTTTCATGTCTAGGTACTAACATTGCGACCTCAGTTGTACCTAAGACGGCCGAAAACTTCCGCGCCCTCTGCACCGGCGAGAAAGGCCAAGCTAAAGCGGGTGTGCCCCTCCACTACAAGGGCAGCACCTTCCACCGCGTCATCAAGCAGTTCATGATCCAGGGTGGTGATTTCACACAGCACAATGGAACCGGCGGGGAGAGTATCTATGGAGAGAAGTTTGAGGATGAGAACTTCGAGGTATTGCATCAGAAGCCGTTCCTGCTGAGCATGGCGAATGCTGGTACGTTACATCGAGGCTGGATGCTTTTGTGAAAGCGTCACCAGACAGTCGTATTTTGACACGAGCTTTACTAACATTGTGAATTAAGGCCCCGGAACCAATGGCAGCCAGTTTTTTATCACAACGGTGCCAACACCGCATCTAGACAAGAAGCACGTGGTCTTTGGTGAAGTGATCAATGGCAAGAGTGTCGTGCGCCAGATTGAAAACCTGAAGACAGCAAGCCAGGATAAGCCCTTCCAGGATGTTGTAATTCAAGGTACGTGCTTTCCCACCCAAAGTTAGGAAAAGAGTTGTTGTTGACATGCCTCTCAGACTGCGGCGAACTCACTGGGGAGGACTACGACAAGGCAACGGAGAAAACGCCAGACAGCACCGGCGATCCATACGAAGATTGGCCAGAAGACCAGATTGCAGACGGCGAGGAGTGGAAAGGCGAAGACATTCTCAAGATTGCCACGGCTCTCAAAGACCTCGGCAACTCGGCCTTCAAAGCAGGAAGCATTCAGCTCGGTCTTTCCAAGTACCAGAAGGCGCTGCGCTACGTCAACGAATACCCCACACCCCTTGAAAACGACCCACCAACCCTCTTCCCATCCCTCAAGGCACTCAAGATCACGTTATACTCCAACTCCGCCCTGTTGCAGAACAAGTTGAGCCAGTGGAACGACGCCATCGAGAGCGCCACCAAGGCGTTGGAGACGGAAGGTATCCAGGACAAGGACAAGGCGAAGGTGTACTTCAGGCGGGCACAGGCCAAGGTAGGCAAGAAGAACGAAGACGATGCTCTGAAAGACCTGGAACAAGCCGCGAAATTCGCACCTGGTGATGCAGCCATCGTTGCCCTGAAGGAGCAGGTGAAGAAGAAGGTGCATGAGCGAAGGGAGAGGGAGAAGAAGGCTTACAAGAACGCTTTCACTTGAAGAGCGAGAACGCAGTTGAGCAAAGCTCTGGGTATCACTTTGCGTGGATGAAACAAAGAATTGCTGAGACAGGGAAAAGAGGATCCAGGTTACATACGTATGTTTGGGGGAAGGATGGCACAAATGTCTTGTGTGTCCTTCATGCACGAGTTGGGGGTAATCAAGGTACAGAAGTACCTGTTCGGTAGCGAATGATGGGAGGGATCATGGACTTGACGAAACTTTAAGAGATATCATGTTTTAAACCAAAATCAAATTATCAGAAACTTGTCCCACAGGGAGCAAATGAGTATTGGAAGTGATGTAATGTAGAGAATCACACAACGATGCCACACTTTTACTTGCTTGATTTCCGCATGATCAAAAGGCCTGTGCCTCTATCCTCTTGCATCTCGAAAATGAAGAGGAGAGAAACGAATGTTGATGCCATTGAGAAGGAATGGGTTTTATCGTTTTATATACTCTGTATCGAAATGTAGTATAGGTATTCGTACATCACCCACGAATCTTTACCTAAGTTCCCTCGCTCAAATCACTAAGAGACTAAGGTAGTTAAAAATGTAACCAGTACATGTACATCCCCGGTGCAACTCTGCACTGTATATGAAAAAAAAAGAACTTATCAACGGCGTGCGCGGACAATGAATTTTGGCCTCGTTATCGAGGTAAGAATAAAACGAGAGCAAAAAAAAAACGCACATATCATAAAAGTGCTTGTATAAATAATATATGCAGATAAATACGTCCCATCTTCTCTATAAAGCCTTCTTTTTTTGCTCATCTTGCAAATCGTCTACCTACAAACAACAACTCCTTTCTCATCGCAGTCGTCGTCGTCATCATCATCTCTAACTTTCACCTGCCTACCCCTTTTTCCTTTCCGCCTTGTATGTCGCTTCTTTTTTGCTGGTAAAGTGATCGTACTGCTGCGCGCAACACAACTTCCCCCTTTTTTGCGTTCTTCCCACTGATGATAATGCAAAGTGTTGATCTATCGTTTGCTGTGCGGCGACACCTTCCTGATCGACGACGTATCATCGACCGATCCACAAATCAAATCCGAATCAAATAAAAACAAAAACAAAACAAACAAACAAAATCCTCCTCTACTCATTGCTCATTCACTCGTTAAGATAGATGGCCCCCTTTTTGGCTGGCGGAAGACTCGGAAAAACGTTTGCGCGTGCGTTGCAAGTGCGTGAAAACGGCAGAAAACGTGACCCGAATCTGTTGCGAAACCTCCCATAGCTTTGTGTCGTTGATTGTCCACATTCAAGCGTGGGGTGAACCGATCCCATCTTGTGGTTATCCGCATCGAAATCTCGAAAACAGAAAAATAAAACGATTTTGCGTTCTTCCCAATGGAACAAACGGCCAAGAAAAATGCCAGCGTGAAGAGAGCGAGGGATGCGAGGAAATGTGAAACGATGAGCGCTGGAACGCTGCAAATGCCTCCATCTATGTAGACGTGTGCTTTTATGTATGGCCTGCCGTTTATAAGGCAAAGGTTTTTTTTTTCTGTGGAGAAGTGTAAGAAGGATGAGAGTCTGTCGCAACAACTCCCTTAGAGCTCTCCTGAACTCTTCCGCCTTCGGATCTCCTTGTCGCTGAGACTCGCTGCTCGGTCACCCCTGGTGGAGTTATACCGTCCCGTGAACCAGCCATCTAGTCAGAACTGAGCGTCGTTCTCGCGCTCGCCGACAACGCGTCCACGCAAGCTGCTGTAACTGGCGTACTCGCCCAACGCGCTACCACCGCCTCGTCCGTGGCCATGGCTCTGCCCATACGTATTGCCACTTCCATTGTCATTGCGGTCGGCGCTATGGTCTCGGTCCTTGTCCTTGTCTTTGGATTTACTCTCCTTCTTGTCTTTCTCCTTTTCCTTATCCTTATCCTTGCGCTTTCTTTGGAAGGGCAGCACCCCCCTGAATCCCCCACGCTCTTTGCGTTCCTTGACGGTAGATGAGTCTTTGTTGAAGGCAGGCAACGCGGTTGTACCTTCGTCCTCGTGCAGGCTACCGGCGTCGGAACCATCATATGATTGACCACCAGCGCTACGAGGCGGTTGTGAAAATGCACCTGACATGGCCAACGCGGAAGGGTTGATCTGAGTATTTGGATTACTGTAATGGAAGGACCCTGTAGAAACAGAGGGATGAGTGTGCGTGTGAGGGTAGGAAGGAGGTGGTGCCATGTGAAGTCCGTCACTCGAACCAGGAGGCGTTTCCTCGACAACGGATGCTGCGGCTGAAGCCGAAGTGGATGCTGGTTGAGAATTCGTGTCGGGGAGAGAAAGCGCATAGCCTGCCCCCCGGGCAATTTTAGACCCAAAGGGGTTCTGATGTCCAGACATGTTGCTTGTCAAAGAGCTTGCAGATGCAGAAATGCTGTTGCTCTGTTGATGTCGTGATTTGGTACGTATCGGCTTCATGGTGACAGGCGTACTCGTATTGGAGGAGTTTTGCTCTTCGAAATGGTTTGGAGAAGTTGGCGAGCCCTCCCTTCCTTCTTCTTTTATTGCATTGCGCAGATTTTTGGTAGCGGCCCCTCTGCCGGCTTCAAGGCTGGCAGATCCTTGCAATTGCTCAACCAGCTCTTCCCACTTCACGCTGAGCGAGGATGATGGCCTCTCAGCGCGCTCCGCGCGGTTCAGGCAGTCGCCGGTGCGTTCCCGCAAGGAAACGCAAATCCTGTGGAAGTTCAAGAGATCCCCGTCTGTTGCTCTGATATTTTCGGCGCTGCCTTGAGTGTTATCAAGCCACAAATCCACGAGGGCGGCGAAGTTGCGAGCATGATCTACAAGGTAGGGAAGCGAAGGGAAGCCTTCGCGCGAAGTCGGCGGTAGCCGCTGCAAGATGGCCAATGGTGTGCTGTACGAAGGAGGTATATGAGGGGCAGACGAGCTCGTCGAGGAGATGCCGCAGATGCTGTCGATGTATGTTTTGAATTCTTGGCGATGGGTCGTCAGAAAAGCGTTCATGGGCTCCATCCACGCCTCTTTGGTACCAAAAGCGGACATGTTGGCTAGACCTTGGAGAGATTTAGCAATGAGAGTCAACGCACGCCTGGCTTTGGGCTTGGGATGCTCTGTGGTGCATTAGTTTTCTATTACAAAGTATATAAAGAAGAGAATGGCGAACCTTTCAAAAGACCAAAGAGTTTTGGGTTGAGAACTGCCGGTACGAAGAACCTGAGGAATAGGAAGCCAGAGACGCTGCTGTACTTCACGGTTCTCAAAAAATCGCCAAACCGATCCTCGGCGCATGCTCGTATATGCCTGAAGATGAGTCGGAGTTCTTGGGGGCATCGGGATGCGGAATTATAAATGGCGCGCCATACATCTTCCGTCAGGTTGATCAGTCTCCTCCAGTTCCTGTCGAGCTCGCTCTGCGACGAGACTCGGTTTGGATCTACTTCACACTCAGGGTCCTTCTCGTTGATCTCTCTCAACTTCTCGCTTAATGTCTCCTCTAGATATTCTTTTCCGAGACGCTTCATGTGTATGTCAAGAGATTTAGTTAGCAGGGTATTGCCACGGAAGAGCAGATTGGCCTCAAGCTTTGCGTTGTTGTTCATGTCGCGCACAAACAATTCTCGGTCGCTGGAGGACCCAAATTGCTGCTCGCCAGAATCGCTCGATCCTACTCTTTTGCTGAAACGTAATCGGCTCGCTGGCGTCTCCTTGACGGTCCCATCAATCTCTTCCTCGACCAAAGCCATTATCCAATCGCCAGCTTGCCCCGAAACTTGGAATATGTTCAACAGGTATTCGGAAAGTTTCCTCAGTTCGTTGGGGATCATCTGCGCAACTTGCAGTGTCAAGCCGTTGGAAAAACGATGCAGTAATTCAGACATAGGCTGGTAATCCCGCGCCATCAGGATAACGCATTCTTCAGTACTGACTTTGACGAGGACTTCGCCAACGCTGTTGCCGTACATGTTCACAAGAGGCCACCACTTTTCCGTCTCCTGGTTTGGACCTAAGTCGTCAAGGTAGACGTCGACTTTTCCACAGGTCTGATCGAAAGTGATACCGGTATACCCACCCGCTCCCTCCGAAACGAATGATTCTGAGCTGATTGGTACCTCGAATGGACTTTTGTCGCCACGGGAATTAACGGGAGGCCGCATCTTGAGCAGTAAAGACGCGGTCGACAGCACGGCTGGCAGATCCAGAAACTCAAACTCTTCTCTCCAAAACGGTGTATTACCTTCGGATTTAGTCATGGTTCGCGCTCTTGTTTCCCCATCGAGCAAGATCTCGACGTAGAAGCCGCCAGACGTGTTGACATTAGCAGATGACGATGGCCTCGTGGGAGTCTGATTATCAGCAACTTTTGGACTGATTGGTGGCATCAAGCGAGCTTCAATGATACGAACAAAAAGAGATCGCTCCATACGAAACATATCGGCTGTCCCAAACGAAGGTGATAGCGCGCCTTCTTCATTCAAAGTGACCTGTTTCGGTCCGTATAACTGTGGAATCGTGAACGCCCGTAGCAAAACAATCCAAACTTCGTACAAAACTCGCGATTCCAGGGACAAGAAGATAGGACGCAACAAGGATAATGCTGTCGATGCGGTGGTATATTGCGGGTATATGGCAATGCAAAACTCGTTATCGAGAACGGATGGGTCCAGTCGCTGAACGGCGCAGCGGGAAAGCTGGGAAAGCTGCACGACGGAAACCAGAGTGACGTCTGTATCCGAATAAAGCTTTAGTTCACCGTTCTCTCGAAGCGTACAGGACACGCGCCTCCATCGGCGAGAGCCATGACTCTGCAAACGGTACGCTTGTGGACGGGAGCCTGAGGATTTTGGCGTTCCCGTGTTGCTGTAGGTCACGCTAGTATCCCAATAGATCATCTTACCGACCTTGATGATGGGCGCTTCTCTTGTTAGCGAAACCTCGGAGTGTCGCCTGCTGTTCGCCAGCTGGCGGTCTGCGACCAGAGGTGTTTGCGGCTTGGCCATTTTATTGTGGATGCCTTTGGGGCGGATGGGCTGCCAACACAGCAACGCTGCAAACCACGATTCGAATTCTTCCTGGGTAGGGGGTCGGAGGTAAACTTCAAGTTTAGAATTGTGCCCAATGACATGGATATAGGCGGTGTAGGCTTCGGCATCGTATGCGCTTTTAACGCGACAGCCTCGTAGGTCGGGAACAAGGGTCCGGTGGTAGGAATTGTCACTTTTGGGTTCATAGACGAGGCTTCCGGCGTCTTCGTTGATATAGCAGTAGGATAGCGACCACGGGCTCGCCTCACCCCTGCGAAAAGCGAGCATTCCCTGCATCTTACCGCAGGTGGCGCGCATAAGCTTGAGCACTTTTCGAGCGTCCGAAGCAGGCACGGGTGAAATCCATGAGTCTGGTTGTGTAGTGGGCGAAGCCGTGGCATTGGCGGGCGAAGCCGTTCGCTGTGGGAGCTTGACGAGGCGGCTGCGGCCAGCGCTCGATGTGCGAGGTGGGGGTTGCGAGGTGGACGGAGATATTGTGGAAGGATGGCCTATCGAGGTAACGACGGATTCCTCGAGGCTCTGGAAGTTGGCCGATGCAGCGCTGTGGACAGAGCCGATGCGGTGACGGTTGCCCGTGAAAATGTGCGGTGGGGTCTTATCCCGCGTAGAACGCTCTTCTAGGGTCCGGGTGCGTGGGCGCGTCTGGGTGTCTCTGGCGGCTCGAAGGGTGTAATCGCTGTCGTTTGAGTTTGCTCGGGGGACAAAGGATCGCGGGTTGCCAGCACGGGTGGACGAGGTATTTGAGCGTGGAGACACGGGCGGTGACTGGTAAAGCGTGCTCTGATTCGCACCGGCCACCTGGTCGTCCTCGGGCACATTCTCGGGGGTCACGGTGCGGATGGTGTTGTGGATAGCGCGGTCATCTGGCCGCGGTTCCCTGGCTTGGGTGCCTGTCTGGACGGCTTCTACAGCATCCATCTCCCTTCTACTCCGGCGACTCTGCGTCGATGCCTGCTCCATGTTTACAGGACAGGTCAAGCCAAGGTGTTCGCGGGCAGGGCGGCGGAAAAAGAAAGGAAAAAAGCGGGTTCGGGTTCAGACGATGGCCCTATGGATGGCTATAGGGGGCACGAGTGCTCTGAACGGGTAGGAGGCACAGACAGATGCACAGGCCGAAATTGGATCGTTGGTCGACAGTAGAGGGGCAGCCGGGGTCCTATGGCAGACGACGGGAGCTGTTGTTGTCGTTGGACTGGCATTGACAGATGACGGCCGCCCAGCAGGAACCCGGATGGCTGTCACCGAAGAATTGCGAAGAGACGAGTGAGGTGTGCGTGGCGCATCTCATGCTCCCAGAGTGGCTGAACGGTGGAGAGCCAAGTCACTTGCGGTCGCAGGGGAGTATGTCCAACGAAGAGACCACACGCGACTCAAGTTGCGGCGAACGGAAGTATCGGTTACTTTGTACCAACAGCGGCGCGCACCATCACGCGGTACAGGAGGCGGCGGGCGAGGGTTGGATGGCGGGCGATGGCGTTGGTGATGGCGATGGATGGTGGTGATGGTGGGTCGAGAGAGCCTGGGAGGGAGGGGAGGTAGAACGAGAAGGAACAAGGAGGGGGTAGAGGAAGATGTGGAAGGAGGGGAGAGCAGTCGACGGGATGGGGCGAAAGAGGATAGAATGCGGTGGGGGGAGGGTCAAGTCAACATGCGTATATGAGAGGACTGGACGGGTTGGAGTGTTGGACTATCTGACTGACATGAATGGTGGTGGCCGTCTGTCTCGATGAGGCTAACGAATTACCTGAACGACATCCCGATTCCTAGCACCGAGCAAACATTTCCGCTAAGCGACATGAAGCTTAGCTTGCCTGCCCAGAGCCTAGCTTTCTCCCCGTCACGGGTTATTACTCTTACATGTACCTACCTATCCATGTAGTTGGACACGGGCTTTTCCAATGCTTGCATGTCAGATTTCCAAGTATCATCCACTCGTGTCCCTCATTACATAGAATGACAGGATTGGATATCCCTGTCTATGAATCGTCCCTTTGTTTCCAAAAAGGGACTGTGCACTTCGAGACTCTCATTTTCCTGAGCAAGAGAGAGGGCGAGAATCAGGTACTTGTATCTACAATTAAACATCAAAGAGCATGGGAAGCACCGGGGAATTGGCCTCCGTGTGCGTCTGGTGGCCTCACTGGAAATTTCCTTGATGCACATCGTGTACCTAGGTATTCCTTCAATTCGACTCCAATTGGCATGATTACACACTCATCTACACCCGGTTCATTACAATGGGAAATTAAACAGGAGCACCTTCAAATCCTTGGTCCACCGAGAAGAAACCGTGAACGCTTAAATGAACATTCTCGCGCAAATCCCAATCACAACTCCTGTGGGTATCTGCCACCCAGCCTTGCCCAGTCTTCCCCAATTCCAACTCACTTGCGAGAAACAAAACAAAGCCCTAGCCCTAGCCCTGGATAATGGCGGAGGGGAAATAAAAATAAACCACAAAGTGGGAGTGAAGAAAGTAAACAAGAACAACGTCAATGCCAACAGAGAGAGAGAGAGAGAGTGAGTTTGCAAGTAACACACGGCAAGAACACGTCATATTCTACATCCGCGATTGCCGCAGAGGCAAATTATTCCTACGCGCACCCCTCACCCTCTTATTTATCATCTCACGGTCTTTCATTTGACCGACGGCAAGTCAACTGGGGGTGGTTCGTCCGCACTGAGCGACTGTGTTGGCGCACCATTCAAATCACCAGACCCTGTTTTGCGCAGAGCCTGACGCATCGTCTCAATTTGTAAGTCGCCAATCACCGGTGGGCTTTGTGCGCTGTGCGCTGTAGGGCTGCTGGGAGAACGGGCAAAAGCACCTTTCTCCGATGCAGCACCACTCCTCGGAGGGGAAGCGCTGAAGCCATGGGATGATGCTGGCGAACGCACAGGGGACGGCGAGCGGTCGACCGTCGACGATAGGCTCATAAATTGCACGGCATCTCTGTCTGTTTCGGCGAGTTCAGCTTGCACGACATCTGCAAAGGATATGAAACTCAGCCGTCTCGGGTCAGTTGTGTCAAGGGAGCCATAGTTGGGATTGGTAGAGACGGATTCAGAGAGGTCGTTGTTGCTGGAAGCGAGATCTTCATGTGCGAGCGAGGGCGAATGAATGGACTCGCTAACACTCCCGGTCACTGCAGCTGCTGCAGGTTGATGCGCTGAATGCATTATAATCTCCACCTCGTCTGGGTTCAGTTGATTGTCTGTGATTGCAATCGAGGAGGCGTCCAAAGCTGTTTAATCGACATGATTAGCATGACTTTCTTGACGGATGGATGAAGAGTGTATCCCTCATAACGACAAATATGTCTCCAATGTACTTGGGCGATATGCGAAGAAAGAAAGCTTACTGTGCACCAATTAGCAGAAGATCAGATGGTTGAGTAATGCGTGCATCGTCTGTCACACTCACCCGGCAGGTATGTGGTCCTCTGTTTGTATGTGGGCGGGGATCGCGGAGGAGGTTTCGGGCTCCTGTACACTTCTCTCGAAGATCTGGCTGGACGCAGGCGAATGCAGGCCAGGCGAGGACGAGCGGACACGGCGGGGGGACGCTGCGACACCAGCCGGGTATATTCTTGGGCTTCCACGGGGGGAGAGTCCACGAGGTGAAGTGGTAAGGGGCGGCGAAGGAAGCAGAGCTGGAGCTGACGTGGGCGACTTTGTGCTGCTGCTGTTGCTATTATTGTTGTTGGTGTTGGACTGCGGCGTCGCTTCGGCATGTTTCTGGTTCAAGCTCAGGATCTTGCGCTTCCCTCTGTCCAAAAGGCCCGACGGCTCTCCTTGGGCGTTGGCTTCGTTGGTTGCCTGCGGCGGCATGGCGGCTCGGGTTTGTAGGAAGGTGTTGTTGTAAGGTGGGTATGCTGAATATATGTAAAAGCGTGGGTTCGTCGTCGGTGGAGGGGTAGGCACGAAGGCTAAGGGTTGGTATGTACGTTGGTACCTGAGCTAAGGTATGTAGTGGAAACGGGCAAAGAGAACGAGACGAGAAGAGGGGTCAAGGAGATGGCGGTAATTGGTGGGATGAACCAACCCGAAGCCAAAGGCAAGGTCGTGTGATGGAGTCGACGCAGCGATTAGATTACTGTGGCACGGTTCTGGAAGTGAGTGAGGAGGTGGGAGAGAGACTGGAAACAAGATTCCATGAACATTTGAATGGAGGGAGTGTTCGAGCAGCCATCCCATCACGTGTGGATGTTCAAGGGTTCAAGTTTGGGCGATGACGTTGCATGGGCGATCGCCGTGTGTCTTGTTTTAGCGCTGCCTCCCCCCGTTTCACTCTCGGCTCCCCTTTATCATCAGCCTCCTTATTTTTCCCTTCTTACCAGCAATCCCCAGGCTACATACCTAACTTACCAAAGTATGTAACAGGGTCATTTCTTGCAGCGGAAAGAAGCAAAACTCTCGGGACATCTGGTCAAGCCAAGAAATCCTGTATTGGATTTTGCCAAAGAGAAAAATAAATATTGTTGAAGCACTACCCGGGTATCCCCTACCCAACCAAAAAAAATTCACCAAAAATTCAAAAAAAGGAAAAGAAAAGAAAAAAAAGGACAAAGCGCGCGTGACCAACTCGATGTCCAGTACCTGATACCAGTTGACACGTCTCTCAATGATTCTACAAACCATATCCAAACCCACCATCTAGCAATCATCAGTGCTGCCACTCTGTCATCCACTGAAACCATTCATCTGCCATGTACCTATGCGTAACTCGAGTCTGTCATATCCAGCTCCTCACTGGACACTTCAAATCTGTTTCAAGGCTGACCCGCCTGCAATCGACCGACCCCTCAACAAGCGAATGGCCATTATGCAAGTTTGATCTGTTGCAAGGTTTGGACGCCCGTGTCCATCAGGGGCGACACTGGTCCGAATGCATCTAATCATCCTTTGCTCCTTTTCGTATCTGCAGCGGCATAGTGATAAATTCACCTTCCTGCAGTCGCCAGTCTCAGGAGTCAGCCTATCCCGTCAATCAATACATGACGGACGGCAATTGCCTTTCGTCGTTTCTGTCTAATTGGCATTCCATGGCCCCCACGCTCCCTGGAACCTGCAGAACTGCAATTGATGCATATAATGTGTGCTGCAAACACACATAAAATGACCCGGTCCCAAGGGCAAGGCAGATTCACCGTCGGAGTCATCTCCAGCTAAATGCATAAATCATAAAGTATGCAACGTGTCCGAATTCGAGGAATCGTTATCTAGCACAGGCGGCGCCCGAGCCAAGAGAGTAATGTGACTCGAGTTTCTTTTGCTGTGCGTGCCTCGTTGACGCGTACCTACTCACCCATCGTAATTTGCTTTTCCGTTGGTGGCTGACTGTTGATCGTGGCATGCACAGATCAAGCTCCGTATCTATATCTATAATGGGCGTCCGGGAAGAACTCTCTTTCGTACATGCACATTTCTCGCAGATTCGCACTTATTTGCGCATAGAGCAAATCGTGTTCGCGTGGTTGCCTTTGTGCCTGTCCACCAGTCAAGACTCATGGGAATTACCAGAAAGGCTAGACTTCAAAAAGCACCTTATTCACATTCTATGCAAATATTTGAATTCAATAGCTGCTGCATATCTCTCAACTTAACATAGAAAACACATCACGAAATTATATCTGGAAGAGAATCAGGCTGAATACGTATACATAAATTGATATGTACATTACTATCCAATACTAACGCCCCTATAAAAGCACATAACCTAAACGCAACCATCCAAATACTCCGATTATCTTTCCACCATCCTAGAAGTCGTACATTTTAGTTCGTCTATATAAGCTTTATATTTCCTCATTGTTCACCTAAAAAAATTGAGGTATCCACCCTTAATGGTCAGACAAGTCACCACTAAAAGCTCCGTTCATGAGTATCTGCGAAGAATTCCGCTGAATTAAATTACTCTGGGAACAAGAGGTCTGTACCATAACTACAATTCCACCAATGCATATACGAAAACCAGCAAAGAGCATAGTTTGTATACGTATTTTCTCAATTAATACCCTTCTAAAACCTCTGCCACAACCGACGAGTACAACTACCAACCCCCAGACGGCGGGCTTATCTCCACTCTACGGGTGACTTCTCTGATGACCTATGTGAGCTACAGATTTAACTGCCTCATGTTCTTTTCGCGATCATATTATTCAGAATGTAAGTGATACCATAGGAATTCGAGTAGAAAGAAATATGTTCATTACAAGGTAGATATGGATATATGTATGTACAAAACGAATAAGGTAGTAATGTGTGAAAATGATGTCTTGTCTCTTCCTCCCACCCTTTTCTGCCCCCCTCTCTCTCCCTCTCTCACGCACACATTCTGCGCTGTCGCAACAGTATCGACAATTCGTAAGTCCATCCGGACGACCCATCTACTTTCCGCGAAACCAGTTCATCATGAGTCGAAGGAAAATGTCTCCTCTGGTCTCCAACTCGGCTCAACCCATAAACCTTCTGAACAGGTTGAATCTTGACTCCGCGTACCCTCCTCTTCAAGGACAGTGGCGCTGCCAACTCTGCTCATCATCGTCACCCCTCGCCAATTTATCCCTCTACCACAATCTAGACGATATCAAATACCACACGTGTAGTATTACAACCACGACATAAAAAGCCGCATCACCCGACCCTACCCCTTCAAATCATCCCATTCTCCCAATTAATTTCCGTCCTACTCTTCGTACCCTCCTCTTCTACCTCCCTCATTGGCGTGAAAAGCTCAGCCCTCAAAAACAACACGGCAGGAACAACAGCCAGCGCATCCACCGTCCTGCTCCGCCTATGCCGCTTCCTCAGATCCATGGCAGCTGCGACTTCTCTGCTCTTAACTACAGGCACTTCGTGGGAGCGTCTAGGTGCCGTGTTGCCTTGTGCCGATGTATTTGAGTCGCTGGACGATCCGCGGCGGTGGAATGGTTTGAACGAAGGATGTAAGCTGTGCGCGCGGTTGCGCAGTGTCGAGTAAGACGATGAGTGTGTTTTTTGCAGGTGAGGGAGCGGAATGTTGATTTCGGTGTAAAGAGGGTCTTTGGGGTTGGTTTGGAGGTCTGAGACGGTGTAGGGTTCTGGTTGTGGCGTGGTGTTTAGTGGTGTTGTTGGATGGTTGCGTGGTGCTTCGCTCGAGTCCATCGTGTTGTCGGTGGTAGTTGTTACTTCTGGTTCGTGGCGCGCTTCGGCCGTCTCAACGATTTCCAAGGCTCCTTGCATGGTTGGTTCCGCGTTTTTTGTTGGTGTATGGAGATTGATGAGTGCTTTACGTTTCTGAAAATTGGCAGCGTATTGCTTGTATATGTATGGTGATGGATAAGCATTGAGCAAGCACATAAGCCTCCACTCAGCTCCTGCACAGCCACTACCAGGCACCTCTAAAGCCATCACGCGTATGCTCTCGGACCCTGTATTTTACGCGCCAAAAACGATGCTTTCGTCATCTTAATGATATTACAATATTCATATCTTCAATTTCACTTTTGGGCGTCGTCGTTCCGGAGGTCGCAATGATTCCAATGTTGTCGCGAGCAGTTCGTCTGCCGAATCGGCCTAATGATGATATGGTGTATTGATCTGTAAAAGGCAAGAGTAACAAACTGTTTCTATTTTCATTGAATATTTCACTTCGCCATTTTAGGACCAAGGTAAGCTTGTGCGTGCATTCAGCCTCTCTACTTGTTCTAGTCATCCACACTACGCCGAGCTGACTGACCTGCAAGGGGCGTTCGTGTAGGCAGTATATTATGTACGAGTCAATGTGGCGCAGTTTTCATTGGTTTCCTCTCGAACAATGCGGTGCGCAGCGGTGAAGACAGTTTTCTGATTCCAAAACAGAGTGCTTATTCATAATTATATGCATATATACTCGAGGGGAGCTTACAACGTACATGTCGAGGGTTGGTCATGCGCAGAACAGGAGTTATTCGTCATTCATTGCTACCGTTATCGATATATCCTTCCCTGAAGACACCTGGGTCACAGAAGGATTCGTTTCTACACACTCACTCCTTTCTCTTCATCTTATATGATGTGCATCCTACTTGAATTGATCTTCCGTGACGCCTTTGCCCATGGCCGAAGTCGAACTGACACCGCCTGTAACCATCTTCAGCAGGTTGTCGACATAGTTTGCACCGCTCCATTTCTGATGCGTCAGCACGTCGACCTTATTATCAGCTTCCGGTTCTTGAATGATTTCGCCATAAGCACGCATTCCTTGTTTGGCATATGCCTTGCTGAAGGTATCAGCCATAAGCGCGGTTTGGTGCAGACCCGCGAGCGTAATGAATTGCCAGCAGTAGCCTAGCTGACCAAGACGTTTGATGTATGTTTCCTGCTCGTCGCGCGGCATGGCGGCCTTCCAGTTGAAGGAAGGAGAGAGGTTGTATGCGAGTCTGATAGGCTTGTTAGATGATTGAACAGTTGGAACTTGGGAGGGAAAAATACTTTTGCTCTGGCCACACGGCGTGCACGCCTTCCGCGAACTCCTTAGCTTGAGCATAATCAGGCAGTTTGGACTCCATCCAGATCATATCAGCGTACGGGGCGTATGCGACAGCACGATTGATGGCGCATTGACATCCACCTTGATACCTGTAGTAGCCCTCGCGAGTCCTGGCAGCTTCCCAGTCGAAGTAGATGTCAACTCCCGTAATACCTTTCGCGATTGCTCGCGCCTCCGCATTGCTCTTTCCTTTGCTCTTTTCGAGAAACTCAGCGATCATACCCTCCTTATTGACGTGCACGCCCGCATTGATGGTATCGATGACCGCCTCGTGGAAAAGCTTGAGGTGAGCTTCCTTGGTCCAAGCATCTTCGATGGCCTGAAGTTCGGGGCCAGATTTGCCCGATTGCTCCGCCGCATACATCAGTTCATTAAGAGGTTGCAGAGCGGGATTTGTGCTGCCTTGAATGTAGTGATGATCTCGAGGGTCAATGGTGGAAGTTATAAGGGTGGCCGCTTCGGAGTCGGTGCGCGCAACAGCCAGGAGGTCAACGCCTTGAGTTTCGTCAGTACATGGATATTGTACAGGGCCTTTTGGCTTCACTTACCCATAATATCTGCTTGTGCTCTGATGGCGACTAAGCGATTGATGTGCTCACTGATGGGTACCAGCACCTTTCCAGCCATATGTCCACACTTCTTGGTTCCTGGCGCCTGGTCCTCGATGTGGATGCCAGCAGCACCCTTCTCGATGAATAGCTTCGTAAGCTTCATGATAGCGGTGAGACCTCCATGACCCGTGTCTGCGTCGGCGATGATCGGCCGCAAATAGTCAACATTCGCGAGACTCGCGCGTTTCGATTTCTCGGTCGATAGACGTTCTTCTCGTTGCTTTCGGTCATGGAAGAGCTGTGCCATGAACAAATGTTGCACCTTATTAGGGACAGTTGTCTATTGATGGTTAGAAAACAGGTCGATGGTGAGGGAACCAACATTACCATTGGGTAGTCAGCCAGATCGGGTCCGGGTTCATCTGTTGTAGAAGCAGTCGACGAGCATTGCCAGCCGGAAACATAGACAGTGTCCAGATACTTGGCCATCTGAGTGATCATGACAGGATCGAGGCACCCATAGGTAAAGCTCGCATCGCGATTCTATCGTCTAAGTCAGTAAAGTACCAGGCGTATGTTTTTCGAAGGTATTTATTACCTTGAACCTTTGCTCCACGATATTCCACATCTTCTTCGCCTGCGCATTGCTGGGATATGTGAGCTTCAGCGACCCCCTCTTTTGCACAATCTGCTCGGCTGTGAATGGCCTTCTTGTGAATCTCCACCGCTCATCACTCCACCACTTCTTTACATCCTCGACTTCCTGCTGGTACTGTCTTTCCTCGGCGTCAATGTTGGCCATGGTGGCAAGAATGTGTATATATAGATGCTCGGAATGTACAATCAAGCAATGCAGGAAGTATAGCTAGTTCCAACTAGAGCAATTCGGACTACTTTTGAAAGATAGAGAAAGAAGGAACAGGAAAACAAACCACGAGCGGAGACGGGGAGCTTTAGAGGTTTTCTTTGACAAATTGATGACACAGACAAGACTTGGGGATAGAACCTCGGATGAGACAGCGCCAATGAAAAGTGCACAGGGTCGCTCTGGCGGACCAAAGTTTCAAGAAAACGGGCATAGGCCAAGCCATCATAAGGATGGTGCATCATGGCGACGAATTGGAAGCTGTGCTGCATCCTCAAAGCCAACTTGGTTAACAGCTGAAAGTGGTGGCCGACCCCAGAGCGAACTACTCCACGTTGGTGGGCTCCGCTGTTCCTCAGAAAGCTAGTGTGGCCTCGGGAGTGATCGGTAAGGCGATACCATTTGGCCGAGCAAATGATGCTGAACATGACCCATCTCATCCATGTCCCTCGGTGATGGCTCGTCGACGAAGATGTCTCGGCCCAAAGGACGGCGCGCGCGTCATGGGAGCTTGGTGCAGATCCGCATTGGGGGAGGGGAAGACTCCAACGGCATGACGTTGTACCACGAAATTGAGAATTTTACAAGAAGCCCGCCAATTCATATCTTCGAGCACATCCTTTTCAACCTCCGTAGCTTCCGTGATCGCGTGGGTATCTCTTTGAAAGCTCTCTTCAGATGTGTGTGTGTACAGCACCGCCCGCAAGACTTTCCTTTCTGACTAGTGGATGCCTTCTTCACATGTGTTAGAAACTTTTGCCGTCAATATCCTAACCCACAAGGCTGATCAATTCCAAGCATGTGAAGAGTGAGCGCTCGCATTCTCCTGTAACTTACCGTGAACTTGCTTTCTTTGTTTGTCGAGCGTGCGTGGTTTGACTTGTGATGATCTGCGAGCGGACCTCGGTTATCGATAACGGCTAGAGCGATACTGATTATGGGACCTTGGCATCTGCATCTCTAACACCCCCAAAGGCACTGCTTAATCAATTGCAATGAATGCGAAACTCGCCGCATGTGAAAAGGTCAACAGTCCAGAGGCTATTTGTTGTATTCATCTGTAACCTTTAAGCAGTCCGTAAATGTGGCATGCACATATACCAAGCACTCGGCTTAATGTGTCCATCCGCCATGTACATGAATTGCGTTGCCTGTCGCAATCCGCTTCCCATACAGCAAGGCTTCTATAGCCGATCCAACAGAGCGCAAGTCTCGAAATGAAGTCGATAAAATCTACAGCAGCCGTGAAACCAAGGCAAAACCGCTGAGCCAGGAAAAGCTTTGTGACTATCCTCCTGTATGCTCCCGCGTACTCGCTACCTTCTCTTACAAAGCGATCCATGTCCGAATACGGCCACGCTCGAATATCATCTATAGTCGAATTGAAACTTTTTGGTGAAAGGGGATAGGCAGGCTCAGGAGGTGGACATCTCAGCTTTCTCAGCAATTCCCATCGAAGTTCATCAAAATAACCTCTTATTCCAAGTGTACCACTACGGGTGTCTTCAGTGGAAGATCCTTTTGGCAGTAATCTAACAAGAAGTTCTGGACGAGATATCCAAGCGGTTCGATTCTTCTCGTCGGTAAACGTATGTTCTCGGTCGAATGCCTCTGCCGTATATGCATAATGTACCAAGCGAGAGTAAAACGCCGGAGTCGTGATCCGCACATGCAGCCTCGCGAGCTCTACACTTTGACCTGAACGGTGGGTTGGTACAGCCACCATTGCTGGCTTGTCTGGGATGGCAGGTTCGTAATCCAGCTCCATCGGCTCGTGCGAGTTTTGAACAAGATGTTTCAAGTAATCCCGGAACACACATTCTAATGCCCTGGCCAATGTGAGCGACGTGAGCAATTTCCAAAACACTCTTTCCTCACCTCTCAATAGCGGTTGGCATGCGCCCTATGCTTGTATCTACAACTTCGGGACGAAACCAAACACGGAGACTTCGTCGAAAATATAGCTTGTATGCTTCCTTGATGATGCGCGGAAAGGTAGCCAGGCCTGTCCACCACCATCTGCCGGCAAAGCGAACAATATTTACCCAGTCCATGTCCCTCATACTCAAAGGTTTTCCAGTGGCGTACACTCGTGCCACGATTTTCGCGTGATTCTTTGAGGAATTCAGCGTAATCGTGTTGTCGATTTTTGGTTCCTCACAGCTTGGCGATGGAAAAGGATTAAGTGCTTTCAAAGCGTATGAGCCCTTCCGGGAATTGAAAGGCGAAACGTGGAAGTCCTTTTTCCATATGTCTGTGAAATTCGTCTTCGTCGAATCGAGCGAGGCGGATGAGTCCGCTCCGTCCAGTAGATAAATACGACGCTCGTCAAAGGTATTATTGACCTCTAGGATCATTTTAATGAGATCGTGGTTCGTGTTATAGATGTACCAAAACGACACAGGGTTGAAAGCATATTCGAAGAGACGTGGAGCTGTGACAAGGTATGCATAAGACCATTCGATGTCTTCTACGCCCTGCTCCGATTAGTAGGCTTTTACACGCAAGAACTATTCTCAAACGGAAAATAATACGTACCCTTTCCCTCAAGAATGATTGTAGCTTATCGTAAAACCCCAGCAAGTCTTGTCCACGCTTCAGGTAGTCTTTGGCTCTCACAGGAAGCCATTGAAATCCGAGGTTCCGATCCTTACCATCACTGATGCCTTTGCCTTCCATTGTAGTGCCTGTTGGAACGATAGGATATCCACAAAGCAGATAGTTATACCCAAAGGAATGCTTTTGTGGAAAGAATCGTGTATGTGTGGTCCGACTCGGGAAAATGAGAGGCTGTGGGTGCTCCAAACTCCATTTTCGAATACCTTCCACTTCTCCCTCACCGGCCTGATCTTTCAAGTTGCTCTCTCTTTTCCCATTGAAACTTAATCCAAAAGTCACAATCGACACCACAATGACAAGCGCACTTATCGCCAATCCCAAAGTGATGCGGGACGCAGACATAACCTGTGTGACTCTAAGCAAATCCAATAAATCATCTTTTTTTCCCAAAGCACATAGAGTCCCCAAAAAGATGCAATCCCAAAAGACCTTCCGGTCCCGATAACCCACCCTGAGACTTCCAATTATCACCCAACCCACGAGCCCAGGCCATGTATGCGTAGAAAAGACCATGCAGAACACAGAGAAACTTGATAGGAGCAAAAGAGAATGAACCGATCCTTCACCGCTCAGTCTCTCATCCTCCATGGAGAGCATTCGATTTTTCTTGAGGAGAAGTCAATGTGTTGTCTTTGAATTGTTGAAGGGGCTCCACCGGCGGGTTTGGCTAGTCCTGTTGCATGATGTCGTGACCGGAAACGGAAACACGCTAACCAAGTGTATCTTAGCATCAAGTTTGCCAGACGTATGTTGAATCAATTGTCACGTTATTTTACGTACCTCCCATCCTGAAACAGTTTATGAAATGAAATGTGGCTCTTTTTTCAAATGTAGAAGGACAAAATGAAGTGATTGTCGAAACTGAAATTGTGTGACTAGTATGTTCACTGTACCGTTGTTCAGGACAAAGACGCAACAGTAACGCGTACCACAGATACAGAAGCACAATAAAATGACGAAAGACAACCAAATGGATCTGGTTTTCGAGTGAAATACTAATGTATGTCATACAACGTCAATCTAACAGTTGTATGAGCAACTGTGCATATAAATGTAGCGTATGCTAATTGATTAGTACCTGCAAACGTTTCCTCACCATTTAACAGTAGCTATAGTCTTCACAAGACAATCTAGGAATTCTTTATTACCTCAGTGCAAACATAGTAGCAATGCTCATATATTTACAATCTATCCTCGACAAACCCGCGACGGTATTCATCGCTAAGCCGAGGAGACCAGAAATAAGCCACTTTCACAAAGTTGTTCGATATTTCATCTATCTTATTTTCTTTTCAAGTCCGATATAGGTCATTATCAGCATTACCGGCACGATCAATCCGTTTTCTGCCCAAGTTTCCTCTCCATACTGCAGATCATCTCGGTGATGAGAGCAGACTAGTAGCTGGTTTTTCCCCCTTGGCCACACATATGCAGGTGTAACAAGTATGTGAGAGAACACTCTGACACATGATATTGCATATTATAGAATGGATTACGTGCAGGTTTGTGGATATCAGGTAGCTTTTGTGCTGAAATAGTGGTCCCGGTAAAAGAGCGGAACGCCAAGAAAGAACAAAGAGCCACGAGAAGACGAATCCTCATCAAAGGTAATAGTAAGGGGTGTCCATGAAGTAATTAGGCGTGTAAATGTATGTACATGTAATGATTTAAAGGTGGGTGGGAAGCTATACTGCAGGTATGTCGTGCTGCATGCAAAAGCTTAAGTAGCTTGATTGCGCAAAACGGTAACCCAGCCGAGGCGACGACCCTTGGCCCGGGGTCCCCGCTAGAAATCTTCAACCGCATATTTTCTGCTACAACCTTCATTCATCCACCATGCCACCCCATCGTTGAAAAACAAGCCCATACGCCCCCAAAGGCGATATCCGCTCTTGCCCTGCGCAATCTGCTGCAATCAATATCCCTCATCTCGACTTTTACCTCACCTCTCTCAGCCCCACCGCCACACTTCAGCTTGGTTGACGATTCCCACCACCGTCCCTCGTCATCGTTCCCCTCATAATGGTGCGCAATATTGTCGTCCTGGGTGGCAGCAGTACGTTGCACTTCGCCCTATGTTTACACTGGAGTTGCTGATCTGATCCCTCTCTTCTCTAGGCCACCCCCAATTGACCCGTAAACCTCAACCCTTCCCGCCATAATCTGTCTGTCTTTCTGATCGTCCATAGAGCAAATTTGCGACCACCTGGGAATACCTCCAGCCAAGAGACTCGTGAGCCTCCCGCCCCTTCAGAACTCGCATCCCTCCGCTAACTACTCGTCAAAGCTCTCCAAATTCGCTGTTGGTGAAACCCGGGTTGAGATTGGAGAATCCGTGCGCGGGAAGGATGTCTTCATTGTGCAGAGCGGCGCTGGAAAAGTCAATGACAACTTGATGGAGCTGGTAGGCTCGCGAGTACACGTCTGAAGGCTCCTCCTAATCCGCAATCTAGTTGATCTGCATCTCCGCCTGCCGAACAGCTTCAGCAAAGCGTGTCACCGCCGTCCTCCCCTTGTTCCCTTACTCTCGGCAGAGCGACGTTCCTTACAATAAGATAGGCGCGCCTCTCGCCAAGGTTCCCACGCAGCCGCACGGTCGCCAGGGCACCTTTACCTTTGAAAGTGTGCCCCAGACACCACATCCAGGTCAGCAGGCGAGCGCAGGACTCTCGAATGGTACCGCGTCCTTGGACAAGCAGCTGGAGCGCATCAAACTCACACAGGATCGAAATGGCACTGCCTATGCCATCAGCCCAATCAAGCGCTCCAATACTCTTGACTCCCAAAAATCCGAAAACGGTTATTTCGCATTGAACGGCACCAACGGCGCGGATAGCTCCAACCACAATGCCAGAGTCCCGATCAAACTCCCGCCATTCGAACCGCAGCCTGGCTACAAGCAGTGGGTCGCGCAGGCGGGTACCCTTATTGCCGATCTTCTTACTTGCGCGGGCGCGGACCACGTTATCACAATGGATCTTCATGACCCTCAGTATCAGGGTTTCTTTGACATCCCCGTGGATAATCTCTACGGCCGCCATATGCTCCGGAAGTACATACAATTGATCCCCAATCACCAGCACGCAGTGATTGTAAGTCCAGATGCCGGAGGAGCAAAGAGAGCTACGGCGATTGCAGATGCGTTGGGCATGCCATTCGCGCTTATCCACAAGGCTAGTCAATCTTGGAAAGATATTGCGAGGATGAGTTGTGCTGACTGCTTATAGGAGCGTCGTCCTACCCAGATAAACGACCGACAGAATGCGACTATGATGTTGGTTGGAGAAGTCAGGGACCGACAGTGCTTCCTCATCGACGATCTGGCTGATACTTCCAACACCATTACTCGAGCTGCAAAGCTGTTGAAGAAAGAGGGCGCCAGAAATGTAGTAGCTCTCATCACTCACGGAATCTTGAGCGGTGACGCTATAGACCGCATCAACGCTAGTGCATTGGATAAGGTCGTCGTGACAAACACCGTGCCCCAAGAGGATCACAAGAAGAGATGTCCGAAACTCGAAGTTTTGGACGTGGGCAAGGTCTTTGCTGAGGTACGTCTGTGCACGAATACTGCTCCCATTGAAAAAGTGACTGACAGCAGTGCAGGCAATCCGACGTGTACACCACGGCGAGAGCATCAGCGTGCTTTTTGATTACAATTAGTTGCTATACAGCAACTCTGGTATAGGGTGTTTTCGGCTTGGCATGGGTGTGGGACCGAAGTCCTCGAAATCCTTATTTCCTTTCTTAATTACCTGCTACTGTTCATAAAGTATGTCAGTGTAGGCTGTAGAAATATCATGCATAACTGGTTACAATCTGCACACATACATATAGACAAGGCAGCTATGTGGGTAACTCATGTTACCTATTGACTCCCATGTATTCAAACCATTGCCAAGGGGCAGGAAAATAATGCACACCCTCCCCGGTTCATGTTGTTGCTTACTGCTACCTACGGTGCCGCTGCTAGACGTGAATGCTGAGATGTACCATGCTACAGATCCCATAATGCGTAACAGCGCTAGCAGGTAAACAGAACACAACCAGTTCGTTTGCAGAGTGGTAAGAATGGAAACCACTTGATTTTAGCTTTACGTGTACAAGCTCCGCAACCATTTAGCACTTCTTTTTTGCATCTTGCGATTGTATTATGGGGACTCTTCTATATTTGTCTTGTGGATGGATAAATGTAAATACAATGGCAATCTAATACTATACGATTCCTAGTTTATAACAACTGACCGAGCGACCCTGTCGACCATCACCCTGATACATCGTTACCACATAGTTAAAAGATATCAATCAGTACGCACATCCCTGGCCATTAACGTCGAGCAACCAGTATTGAACGCCTAGCAATCTGCTGTCTGGTTCCTAGAGAAATCTCCCATATTTGGCAGATCATCGCGAGGCGGCTAGACTTTAAAAACTGCAATTCTCTCGTGGTTGTCGTGCTTTCGTAGGTTGTGGCGTGGGCAGAGGACTTGCACGCCCATCGAGTGTTGTAGGTGAAGAGCTTCGAGACGGGAGTCGAAATCTACAAGGTTTTAGCGAATGCAACAATTTTTGCCATTAAACTACAAACCTGGAACGACTTCGAGATTCAGCGTAGAACTGTGGTGAGTCGCATTCTCGCTTCTACCAACGTCAGTTCCTTACACCTTCAGGCGAGGAAAAGCTATAATCACACTCAGGACATACTGACCAAATTAGGGGGAGGTGTGTGGCTCCTCAGCTCCCATTCCTCATCTTCGCCCTCATTTGGTGAATCTAAAGTAATCTTGTCCGGCTCTGGGCATTCCATATCGAGGTCATCGACAGAGTGCTCTGGACTATCTTTTTGTTCGATTGTCGTACCAGCAGCCCAATACTTTGACGCTTCTCGTTCAAGACTCCGCTTGTCGGACCGTTTCTTGATTACTCTTGTTTACCATTTTTCCGCACGCCGAAGTATATTGTCTTTTGTAGGGCCTTGTTTGCTGTGTGAATTGTGTGCACTGATGAATATGTAGTGCTTCTGATTAGTCTTCTAGTACAACTCGCAGACTCTGAATGAGTGTGGCAGATATTCTGTGACGCACAAGGAGTGACCTCATATGGGATTACAGAGGTTGAAGTCTATGTTAAATGTACACATGGACGAAGAAGCGGAAGGTGCATTAACAATAGACAATAGACCTTAAGAATTTCAAGGGAGAAAATCCACTCGCTTGTGGTAATTCGGACCGCGGAGTTTTACAGAGGAGATGGATAGATTAATCTTGCAGATAGAGTGATTTTTGGATGCGGTTGTCATGTTGGGGTGTACTGTGAAATGAAGAATTGCCATTGTAGGAGTAATCAAATTATTCACGGTATTGACAGCGTGAAAACGTCACATAAGAAATTTGGAATTACAACTAAGGCGTCTAAGTACAAGATGAGACAGAAACAAGCTCACTAATTCTGATATCGTAGTAAGTTATGCTCGCTACAGAAGATTGTAGAACGGTGAAATACCTTTTATGACCGAAAGGTGGATTTAAACGCTATTACTCCCCCAAAGCTAAAGATTCAACCCCGTTTGTGATTCCTAAATGAGACTTCATACCCGTTGAGCTCTCGGATTGGCTATTGAAAATACTAGCTTCCTCTCCATTGGAGTTCAACGGTGCTATAGTTTGTGCGCCACTCTCATAATAGGCATTGAGAATGGTATCGGCCATGCTCACCACATGTCTGCGGCTTTCAGTTGAAGAGACGATACAATGGCCAAAGACATCCACATACTCAGATGGATCAGGCAAAGTTTCACCAGGGTTGAAACAACATTGGTAATCGACAATATGCGAGGCAACACTAGGCGGCAATTGAGCAATCAGGCGGTGGATTGCGTTTATGCCAGCGGTGGTCCCTTTTTGGAGCACTGGCAGGTGAACCAGCTGAGACCAGCATTGAGCCCCTTGAGGAAACTGGGGTAGGTTGAACGAGTAGCACGAGGCCTCCATGCGGCTTTTGTCATTGATTGCCGACAGTATCTGAATGGCGAAATAATCGATGCCGTATGTAAGCTTGGTCAGGATCTGTGCACGTAGTCCGGGCGGTCTTGCGTTGATCTCAATCAGATGGCAGCGGATGTCCTTGCTGGGTGTTGGCGACGTGGATACAAGGTCGATTAAGCCGTTTTCGTTTCGTAGCTCCATGCTGGATTGCGAGAACCTCGCCTCGACGTGGAAGACTCCATCAGTGAAACCCAATGACAAGAGGTCTTTGGACACTGAGGAGAAAATGGACTGCTGCTCCTCGAAAGGCAGTATAGATGGTGATCGCATTCCGTTCTCGAGGAAGTCTGCCGAGATGTCTCCGGCTACGTCACCACGGCTTGGGGGCTCATCAACAATCTCCTGGAAAATCACCTTCCTGCCAGACAGGACTACGTTGACGTCTATCTCAGGACCTTCATAGTAAGGCTCAATAACCACTCCATTGATGTATTTCGGGCAAATTTCTTGGACGGCCAGGAACAAGTCTTGCTCGTTGCGAATTTTGCGGACATACTGTGAGTTCCATCCTCCAGTCCTAGGCTTCACGATCAGCGGATACTGCGGACGAAAGTCTCCGTTGGAAAGGACGCTAACTAAATCTTCCTGGTTTTCAACAGTGGCGAATTCGGACGGATGGGCATGGAGTTTGCGGGTCATGCTTTTGTCAAATGCTGCTTCATATGCAGATGACGGAGACGTCGGCAGACCGAGTTTCTCCGCTGCTTGGGCCACAGCTACGAGATAGTTATCAGACAATGTAAAAATGCCATGAATTTTCTCGGGATAAGAGTGTACGGCAACCGCAATTCGATCTGATAGGGATGGATTTTCTTTCATGTCAACGGTAAGAAATGCTTCCCGGATCTCTTTATTATACGGAGTGTCTGCTTGCAGCCAGTGGTTGTCTTCGTCTATGATAACAAGGGATACGCCCAACGCCTTCGCTGCCCGGTATACGGAGCAGCCAACGCGAAAGTTCGGTCTCCCTCTGACCAAAGCAACTCTACGCTCGCAGATTCTGTTCACGTATAGCCAAGGGTGACAGAGTCTGCCTTGCAGTTGATGCGTTAGGTTCTGCAAGTCAAAGCTGCGACCTATATCCAAAGCGATGACACCCACAGCAGAAGCAAGCTGTCCAACTACGTCACTACCTAACTGGCAAATATAATTCATTGCACAGTATTGGCGCGGCCGAGTAAACGAATGTACCTCATAGCTTGACGGAAGCATCAGAAGGCGAATGGACAGAAAGTCCGATCTGATGATATACCGAGCAGCATATGGTAGGATAAAAGTATAATGACGAGAGCTGGTTTCTGAGCCTGATAGTACCGCTAGCTGGTGCAGTAAGTATGCGGCTGGTCGAGATGGGAATTTGGCAGTTTCATTGTAAAAATCTGATAGCGAGAAAACGTGAGGGTACTTGGCGCAGAATTCGGATGTGACAGAGCAGGAAGAAGGAACCAACAGAATATCGAGAAGATAAAGAGTATAGTGTTCTCCATGTGAGGGGTTTGGAGGTATTGATCGGGTAGCCCAGTACATATTTAGGGGCGGCTTTGAAGCTTGATCCATTGCAGGCGAGAGATAATCGCGAGATGATATCACCGGTTTCTGGAATAAAAAGACGTTGAGTTGGGATGAGAGGGTTTATGAGTTCGGCAAGTATATGTGTACGAGTTTTTTGTGAGGTATGGAGGAAGTTGCCTTGGAGGGTAGGAGCCGGACATCTATATATAGGGATAGATAGTTAGCTGGTACAACACTAATACAATACACATCAATTGATACATCCATCACACGCTTACATGTTTTGATGCACGGACCTCAGGTTAATCGGTATGGCCTACATCATGACGTGTTTCTGCCTCTGTCCCTTGTCAATTCTGTGTAATCCATATTGGGCGCTGAAGAAGGTACAAGTGAGCACCAATTTACTTCACCGCTCCTGTACGGGTATCGGTACTGCTCCTCGTTGTACATCAACAAATATCCAGGACATGGTATGTGTGATTTGAAATGCAAGCTGGAATCTTGAATTATTATAATTAGGTTTATGAAGAGTGACTTCAAACTTGGGGTTAGTAGAGAGGGAGAATCAAGAGTGTTGACTAGTGCGTGGCCATCAGGGTACTATCAACGATGATGACCCTGATGGTCACCAGGAAATTGCGACGCGATCTGAAATGTACCAGCAGCCTTTCACTGGGGATGGCGGGCCCAAACTGATCTTTTCTTGATCTTTTCTTTTTCAGTTTTTATATATCTCATGTGGTTTCTTTGGGTATCAATGCAAAAGTGCGTGAAGATAAAGTCGTACGGACCATTCATTGACTGCCACATCAGAACCCGCTAAGATCAGTATGTTGTGATATGTGAAGTAAAACAGCCACCTACAACCAAGTGCGGCAATCAATGTCAAAACCAAAAGTCTCCCTGACTCAGCCTCCCGCACACGTACCTAGAAGGGGCTAATAACACGCTCCGAGCGCTCGGGAGTGTGTGTTATTCTATTTTATGCAAACTTCTTAGCCAATACTGAACATAATGCTTCAATGCTTGCTTCGCACTGATGCGATCGGCCTTTAGAGCATTTGGCTCTAACCACCTGAATATTGATGCTTGCTCAGCTCGTCAAGTTGTGCTGTAAAACTCAAGCCTTGTGCACACACTCTCTTGGCAGAGATCCTAGCAAGCGGTTAAGTGGGTGGTAAAACGTTTGAAATTTCGGCCTCTATGCACATTCTTCGTAGATGCAATTTCGCTTCTTGGCGCGGTGCTGAATGTGGGGTGAGCTGGTGTGACGATGTCACAACCTCAACGTGAGATCCAAAGGTAGTGTCAGCCACTTTGTCCTGTGTATATTCAAATTTCAATCCATTCGGTTATGCGTAACAGAGGTAATTTCATAGTTTTCGGAGATGGACCGTTTTGGAATATGGTATTCCTGCGCTTCCGCGGGGCGAAGAGACGCTGACAAAATCCAGAGAGGAGAATCGAAATGTGCGATTTGCTAAAAAGGAGAGTTAGCCAACATGAATCATGTCACCGTTCGCTATGGATATATAAGCCTACATATGTAAACTATGTGGCTCTAACGGAGTTTCACGCAAGTGCAGGTCCTGATGTATTCAATTCCACTCCCCAGAAATTCGTAAGGGTCGAAGGCTATTCCCGATTTTCATACCCAATCGAGGACAATCCCTAAAGAGAAGCAAGAAGACCCGGAACACTGGTCATGCCCCACGCTCGCTACCACACTACCTAGTTTACTTGTGAAATGTTTTGTTACTCTGTCCTTCCACTTATCGACTATAACACACCAGGGCATAACAGCCCTCTTTGCAGGAAACAAGCAAGAACATAAGTAAGCCTACTGAGCTACATTATTAATAGGATAAGTCCACCCACTCGGCATATTATACTGTGATACCTTTCCACTGGTGTTACGTGATGCTGAATGAAATATTTTTTAGGATAAAACTAAGGGAGCATCACAGACAAGGGCATTCTTGCAATGCCATAATGTCTTACTGCCATCTAAAATATTACCTGTTTATCAGATGAGGTAACTTTTCATGCTTCTAGAAGCTCTCTCTACAGTCTATTATGCTAAAAAAGAACGCCTATCTACATAAGTACGGGCGTGGGGAAAAGTTAAAAAAGAAGAAGATGGGGAAGAAGAAGAAGAGGGTGAAGAAGAAAAGTACAGATAAGAAGAAGAGTACAGAGAAAGATAAACCCGAAATCACGCCAAGTATTTACACCCACCCTGCCTCTGCTAATTGCCTGCCATACCAAACATGATTCAAAGCATCATTGAGCTAAAGAAATCAAATAATCAAAGCCACTGCTCCCAGTGCAACTCCCAAGAGCATCCCAGCGAATCCAACTTGAGAAGCTCCACCTTGGAATGTGGCTGGTTTTGGCGTTGCAGTACTGATACCGGTACCGTTACTCGAAGGAGAAGGAACTCCGGTGATCCAGGTGCCTTTCGCACTAGAAGGAGCAGGGCATCCAGGAATATATTTTCCCTTGGAACCAGTGGTGGATGGGGCAGGCAAACCTGGGATCCAGCTGCTCTTCGCATTAGACGGGGCAGGCACACCGGGGATCCAGCTGCTCTTCGCATTAGAAGGGGCTGGTACGCCAGGAATCCAACTGCCCTTTGCATTAGTAGGAGAAGGAACTCCAGGAATCCAAATGCCTTTCGAATCAGTGGTGCAAGGAGATGGTTCCCCCGGGATCCAACTGCTCTTCGAACCAGTCTTGGTAGGGGCCGGTACACCCGTGTAGAACCTGCTGGTACTAGAGGCTTTCGTGTGCTCCACAATTTGGACGTTAAAGGCACTCTCACACGTTCCGAAATATCGGGTGAGGTTGTTAAGGCCTATTTCTGTATTAGCTGACTGAAGAATAGTCTAAGTCGAAGGGAATTCTTACCGTCGAACCAGACGAGCTGATAATCGGGGAATGCCGATGTGGAGTTTCCGTAGCATAGTCGCCATGAACCAGCACCAGTCCAACCTGGGTTTTCTGGGGCACCAGCCTTGAACGCCTCGGCATGGAAAAGCTGCAGCGATCCCGAAATGTCTGTCGCCCACCATTGGTTGGTGGAGAGCATTTCCGTGTTGTTGACCTTGGGATCGGCGCCGATGGGGACATCGTATACACCCAAGGCTATGCGGTTTCCGTGGAGTACAAGGTGTGTTTTCTTGAGAGCGCCATTGATCTCGTAGAGTTTGTCGCTCAAAGATGACTTGCCGAGTGTGAATGTATAGGGGTTTCGGGGGTTCCCGGTGTTCCACACTCCGAGAGCAGTGGGTGTAGTGCCGGCGGATTCGTCCTTTAGTGCCAGGATACTCCCATCGAGGCCTCGCTTTAGGGCTCCCTGTGCGCTGATTTTGAGCTTGTAGACTGTGTCTGGAGAAACTTTGGCAGCGGAGGCAATAGCAGCAAGACCAGTAGCCGCTAGAAAAGCAGAGATGGTGATCTTCATTTTAAGAAGAATCAAAAACAAATACTTCTAAAGTGAAAGAGATGACGAGCAGATAGGATATCAAGGATTATTTTTTGTGAACGTTCTTGTTGTTGTGAGTAACGAATGTGATTGTGTTGATGATTGTTGTACAGGTGGATTTGCTTTGATTTATACTAATTCCTTCGTATAAAACCTACCGTTTTGATTCCTACTCGGAGAAGTCATGATGGCACCTGGTCATTGCGATTGATACATTCAGCGCTATGCGTTGCAGCCACACTTGCCGCAGCCATCATTCTAACCCAGTGTATAGCTGTTCAGAGCCATGCGACACTCGGGCTGAGAAATGTCGGTTCGTTTGCGCTACATGAAACTGGTCGCCGACAATAGGTATAGGGTAGAGCTGAAGTAACCCTGCATATGCCTTGGCAGAGCTCAGCTTCGCCAGACTACAAGAGCCTCAAAGCTTAGCCACAAACATGTGCCAAAATTTTTAGTAAAAGTATTAGCAACGACTACAACGGCTTTTTGGAGCCCCCACATTTCATATATTAGTATGACGTTGTTAACGTTTCCCAATTGAGGTTTGAAGAGGGTCAAACGGAGACAACAAGTAGCACTGACGAGATAAAGATTGGCATGAAAATGGCGGGACACTTTGTACAATGAAATTGACATCTTCACAATTGGCAATGTAGACCACCTACTGTTAAACAATTGGAGAACAAATATTATCCCCCACCGTGGAGGGTTTTTCTTGGCTGAATGAGCATTTGAAAATTCACCAGAAAATTTGCCGGTGTTTAGACAACTATGAAGACCCTGGTCGCGATTGAGCAATGATCGTGTGATTTATGTAGCTCTTGGCGGCCTTCAGCTTGGCCCGCTATAGAGAAGGGAATACAAACTCGCGGTGAACTTACTGTCGGTAATGCCCGAAGCTGAGGTACGACGTTGCAATACGAGTAGTGCTAAGCTTTTTTGGTATAACCGCAGAATCTCTCAGGCATGAAGGGAGTGGCTCAGCTGCTTCGGATACCACTGCCCAGCAAAATCATTGGCCACGGAGGCCGAAGAGACTAAACACTAACAAAATATTTCTATCGAGCGCAAAATTAAGATTTTAAGCGCGAACGCTACGTAAAAGTCTTAAAAAAATTGAAAAAAATCCCCTCCGTTGCTAAGATCGCACACACACGGACCTCCTGGTTGTGGCCAATAGGCGATTGGTACAGTTGAAACACCAACATCAGCCACAATAACTATCGTGATTCAGCTAGAGAGCTATTTGCAGCACTGACTATACAAACAGGATTTTGATTAATCTACAATGCCACTCAAACGTGCTCTGAAGCCCATCAACAATCTAGATTTCGTAAAGCAAACCCCAAACTGTAATAAGAGGATACATGGTAAATGCCAAACTCATAGGGGTCTCATAATGCATTACCAGTAAAATAATCGATAAGAGCTGTATGTACGGAGATTGAAGGCAAATATTGCTGTTACACATTCTTTCTCCCACGGCGTTCTGCTAATTTGACATGTGTATATTAGTTCAGCTGACGGTCGCTTGATGCACAGGCGATTATGACACGGGAATCAGAAGCGTTTGCATCACCCTCTTGAATGGCAGTACCAGATGCTCAGCGTGTAGAACTTCGAGTTCCAAAAACTTTAAATGATGAATAAACTACAGATTGGTCCACTGCATCGGTGCAGTATACCGAATCAATAGACGGAGAAACAACAGGAGGACCATTTACTTCTTGATGGGTGCTGTGATTTTGTCCAGTGACTTGCTCTGAACCTGCCATCCATCGGCTGAAGAGCCACCGCTGGTGAAGTAGGCCTTGGCCTTCGCGTCTCCTCGGAAGACCCACTGCAGCCAGTTCAAGGCTGCTTTTCCAAACCGGCCGCCGTTCTGATCGAACAGAGTGCCGCCGTGACCCACGGGGATGTTGCCCTTCCAACTGGGGGTGCCAGCTGGGAGGGCGTTGTAATCTCTCTCGCCCTGAGTTCTCGTATTAGCAACGATTGGCAGTATTTGGGATAAGCCAGCGGAGATTGCAGGAAAGTCTGTAACAAAATAGGTTAAGCAACTTACATTAGAGTAAGCGATATCGCCGGAACCTCCCAGGATGTAGACGATGGGTTTGTTGAAATGGCTAGCTGCCGTATAGTTCGTGAGCAATCCAGAGCTAACAACGCCGATAGTCTTCACGCGAGAGTCCCAAATTTGGTCCATGGCTTCAACACCACCGCAGCTGAAACCAGCGGCCATGATCTTGGTCGCGTCCACCTTAGAGTAAGCTCCTTTCCCGGCATTTTGGGTGACCCAGTCAATCGATTGTTTCATAAACGCAGACGTGGTGCTTCCTTGCTGGCCAGGGGCGCCTGAGGCGATGGCGATG
Organism: Periconia sp. R9002; assembly: GCA_023627715.1. Taxonomy (NCBI): domain Eukaryota; kingdom Fungi; phylum Ascomycota; class Dothideomycetes; order Pleosporales; family Periconiaceae; genus Periconia; species Periconia sp. R9002. The sequence goes on along the minus strand of JAMAHW010000028.1, from coordinate 347,596 downwards.
TATCCGTAGGAAGCGACTTGCTGAAGAAATTGCGAGGTTGAGAGGCCGTCAGCACCGCAACCACCGTTGCCCCAGACAAGAACTGGAAGCGTGAGGTTGGCGGGAGGGTTTGTTGGCAAGTAGATTGTGTGCTGTTGGAGGCTGCTATCTGTCTTGTATGTCTACAGCGCGAGTTAGCGTCGTCAATCCAATCGATGAAACGACTTCAGGGTATTTACTCCGGGCTTGTAGGGACCGTCACCGCCATCTCCCTGTCTCTTGTCGACGACAGGTGAGGCCACAGCGACACTCGAAAGAAGAGTGAATCCAACGACGTTCAGCTTCATTTTCGATATGGCTTGAGATATGAAACTATGATGTTAGGTATGAATCGTTCACTGCTTGGTCAAGATCCATCCGCGAGTCTCGAGATCTTTTATATTGTCGTAGATGCCCAAGGATATCGTTGCACGCCTAATAACAGCAGTCCACTAGTTCTCGGAAACGCATTGTTTCCTACTACAAGATCTCTTGGCGATCGTCACCCACATGTTTCGAACCAGGACAGGGTGCGTATTCAACCCCATATTTTACCCCTGACACAAGATGCCTTCAAATCGCACCAATCGTGACGGTCTTCTTTTTCTACTGTTTTGCCGCGTTGATTGCGCCCAGCTTTAATAACCCCGAGGTTGTAGAGTATAAATTGACCACCCGCAGACCTCATTTCATACCATGCGTATACGTGCAACGTCAACCTCGTTCTGTTGGTAACACGATTAGCGACCTTGGATTTATATATTGGTTCTGATGAGATCTCGTTTTCGATGGTGATCATCTGCTATGTTCAGATTAACCGTGGGTTGTTGTTGACACAACGGAATAGAATTTTGTAGGAACTTGGTAGACTGTGCTTTCTACCTAGGAAAAAAGCAAAACAGAAACAAGCAGTTTGGGCGAGCATTTTACGTTCCGGCGCAGTTATCCATACTGATTAGACGAGAACCTCTTGACTTGCTGCAGTGCTCCAGATTACAGCCAGCTCCTCAAGCGCCCTAAGATTGATGAATGGGTATTTCCTCCCCTACCGATTCAACTGCCGACATCTCTAGGAGATGATCTTAGTGAACCCACCACGGGGTCCTACGTCAAACAACTGCTAGCGGGTGAGGAAAACCGATTCCACGTGTAGAGTATAAGGGGAAATGTGCGATTCTTGCTAATCAAAGCGGTATCGACTTATTTATCTGTATATTTTCCAGATGTTCTTGGTCTGGGTAAGAATATTTGCGTAATGCTTCGTTCGGGATTACTATTTCCGAAAAGAATAGGGAGAGATACTTGCTCTCACCATGTTTCGAACATCCCAATGCTTCACATCAGCCAAAAGAGAGACCCCAGAGCGGAGAAGCTATGTAGAGTTGGTGGAACTGGTATCTAATGGACTATGTTGAGTTCTTGGTTGATTATCTCTTTACGAAGAACGATAGCTGACACATTTAGGCTTCGTTATAAATGTGATGCTTTGTCTGAACTGAAGAATGACGCGAAAGACAGACTCAGGAAGCGATGTATTAAGCGCAAATGCGATCGCTTAATCAAGAGCAACTCATGCAATATCCGCATTAGCTTGCCGCTGTCGAAAGTGCGGGGTATGCGGAGGAATTTGCCAGACCTATCGGAAAATTAAAATGCACCCCATGGGGCAAGACACCCCGTATCTAACCATGTAATGGCGACTTTAATTGACGACGAGCCGTCACCATTTTCAAGGGTGATTGTCAGTACACCAATCCCAAAGAAAACAAAATATCTAAGTTATGTAGCATACGCCTTTTCAAATAATATTGATCATGTATCTTACCCTTTCACACAATAAAACAAACAGGTACCCTTGCACTTAATGTTTATAAGCCGTGAAAACTAAAAGGCATCGTCTCAGAGTCATTGGATTATTCGCGGTACTAACACTGTGCGATGACAGGAATTTAGGCTATATTCCAAAGAATCCTTTGAGGGATCCTTCAGAGACCAATCATGAATACGAAGCGAGACTTAATGGAGATGGTGGAATTTTACAATCATACAATTGGATAACTACCAGACACAGTGTACCTATGTTTGAAAACTTTTCAAGATGAGAACTGGGTGAAGAATCCCCAAATTTCATCTGGGACGTAGGAGCGAGCACCGCTATCACCTCCACCTTCTACAGGCGCAGGCGCATGGCCGCCATCGAAAGCCAGCTGGAGGTAAAACAATTAGCAAGACATACTTGAATGCACTGCGTGAGGGTATTACACTTACCCAAGTCACAGGGTACCCGGCCTTGCACCCAGTGTATGCCGTCTTGACATGCGTTCCCGATCCTGACGTGGGCTCTCTTGGATTTGCCTGGGCACATCCATTGTTTTTGACAAATCTGTCGCGCAACGTCCTTCCCCCAGATATCGGCAACGTGCCATCATTGATTCCGTGAATTCCCAGGTACGCTATGGGATCATTTCCGCCGTCACAACCACTCAGCTGTCCTCCAGAAATCACAGCTACGGCCCTGAAGTCCTTGGCACGGGAACAGGCAATCGAGAAACTCATTGAGGCGCCGTACGAGAAACCTGTCGCAAACCTCTGCGCAGTGTCTACGCACAAATCACTTTCAATGGCATTTCTCATTGCATCGACGAAGGCTATATCTTCACCTCCGCTATTTCCCCATCCGTTGTTCAAACCTTGCGGTGCAACGAGAATCGCGGTTTCTGACGATTTTTTCTGCATGCCGTAGTATGCCCACAGCGCGCCGTCCGATCCACCTCCGGCCACATCTTGCATTGTTCCTCCAACCCAATGGAAGGCAAAGATTAGTTTATAAGGCTTATTTCTGTCGTATCCAGATGGCACCCTAATGATGTATTGTCGGTTTTTTCCATTGACGTTGATGGATCTGGTGCCGGACGTTATTGTCGGAGCCTTGCCGCATCCAGCTGAATTGGCGCGTTTGGTCAAGACATCAGACGTAAGGGCATTGGAACTGGCGCTCCATGAAGAAACTGCTCGAAAACCATTAGAATTTCGATTATCCCTTACAGTCCATTATGAGTAGGTCATAACTTACCATCGCTGCTGGGGGCACCGAGCACTGCTGCGGCCCCGAAGAACACAGCTGCAAGTACAGACGGAAGGGAAAGCATTTTGGGCCGTTTTGCGCAAGTAGAACAAATACGAATTTCAGGATAACCAGTAAAGAGACAGCGGTGTTTATATAACCTGTGATACCATGGTTTATAGATTGTTTGAAGCTTAAGAAAAGACAATATAGGCTCCACATATTACTCCTTGGGCCGCACTCCGAGATTCTCCACCATTTGCATTAGGAAAACAATTTCCTGAAAGTATCAGCAACGTGCGAAAATACCATGTTCAAATATCGAAATTTCCAGGGTCAACTAGTGCTAGTTTGTTTACCGGGTGGAGAATAGTGGGTGAAACATTTGTCTCCGCACGCTCAAATTCCACTAAAGCCGGCTAAACCTACCCATCAATTGGATCCACGAATTAGCATGTAGGAGATATATTTGGGTCTCGTCATTTCAGCGTGATATTCATATTAGCGTCGAAGGAATATAGGGCAGGGACATAGCCGTTATAGGAGACTCGCATGAAGAAAAAGCTGTCACAAATTTCGGGAGACGCAAGTGCTACGAATAACATTGTGACTCTTAAACTACCCGCCAGGCGGCGTCGGCGTGTACGGCTGTCGACCACCGCAATATATTGCAGCTTTTTTGGGTGTATATATTGTGATGGTTTAGTCTGCATGCGGTTTTGATTATAGCAAGAAGTAGTTAGCCCTGGTATAGATCAATACGAACGTAGTGCTTCGGTATTATTTTTTTCCAAACATAAGGAAAAAACATCGGATGTATTTTGGTAGAATATGATGTGCTTGGCTGCTTTCAAAGGTGAAGATGCAGGATCTACTTACTCCTCTTTTACTCCTCACTTTATACTCGCTAATCACGGCTCATGATCAACGGTATTAACCAGTTGGAATTGTTCCGGTGCGTAAAATGCTACAAACGGCAACAATTATGTATTGTAGAAAAGGCGACCAAAAGTTCCAAATACCGCCGACGGCCAAGTCTTACGATCACAACACTAGAAAAGTGTGAGAAAGACAATGTATAGGCACTTTCTAGCTTACGCAGTCATCTGCGGGCAGCTAGCCGCTGCGGCGACAGACTTTTACGTTGCACCCAATGGTTCCGACACCAATACGGGCACGTCCGCCTCCGCAGCTTTTCAAACGCTTTCCAAGGCCCAACAAGCTGTTCGCAATCAACTTGCGAGTGGTGGTGCAGCTTCCAACATCACCGTTCACGTCGGCTCCGGGATTTACACACTATCCACCCCGCTCATCTTCACCGCCGATGACTCGGGCAAAGACGGTTCTACAGTAAAATGGACAGGATCCAACGCCCTCATATCCGGAGGATACAAAGTCACGAACTGGACGGCCACGGGAAACAACGGCATCTACATCGCCGACGTCCCCGTAGGCACCAAATCCCGCAATCTCTATGTAAACGGACAAGCATCAAACTACGCCCGCAAGAAGATCGCCAACCGCAAAGACCTCCAGTACACGTCCACTTCGATCAAATGGACGTCGTCGGCGTACGACTGGATCACGTCCACAAAGGGGATCGAGAGCGCCGAAGTACGCTTCATCAATTCCTTCGCGGACCGCTATGCGCCTGTGCAATCGGTCGCTGGGACCCGCGAGCTCGTCATGAAGCAAAACACGTGGTTCAACCAGAACTGGGGGTACGATACGATTTCGAAGCCCAACGCCGACTTTGGCGTCTGGGTGCAAAATGCGTTGGCACTGCTGAGCGATGGGGGGCAATTCTACTTGGATTCCAAGGCCGGCAAGGTTTACTACAAGCCGCTCAACGGGGAGGATATGCGTACGGCGCAAACTTACCTTGGTGTGTTGGAGACGCTGGTGGTGCTTGGGGGCACTTATGATCGTCCCGTCCACGACATCGTGTTCGAGAACTTGAGCTTCGTGAGTTCTTTTCTACTTTCTCTCCCTTCACCCCCATTCTACTTCCCCCTCTTCGCTCGAGAAATCAGAGAATTGTACGTTACTAACAACAAAAACAAAAGGCTCACAGCACATGGCTCCAACCCTCCTCCATCGGCTACATCGACCAGCAAACCGGCGGCAACATCTGCGAAAACCAAACCTACGACCAATCCAACTTCGAATCCACACGCCCGCACTGGTGCCAAATGCCATCCGCCATCCAAATCAGCGCCGCGTCCAACGTCCTCCTCACCGGCGGCAACTACACGCAACTCGGAAGCGGCGGCGTGGGCATCGGCAACGACGCCAACGCGCACCTCACGGGCGTGGGACTCGGCGCCAGCAATGTCAGCGTGCGCGACGGCTACTTCACCCAAGTCATGGGCAACAGCATCACCGCCGGCGGCGTCCGCGCCGACGCCCACCACCCCTCCAACCCACGCATGCTCAACACGCAAATCACCCTCTCCGGCAACATCTTCTACAACGTCTCCTCCCTCTTCAGCTCCACCGTCCCCATCCTCGCCACCTACGTCGCCCGCACCACCATCTCCCACAACGACATCTACATCACCCCCTACTCGGGCATCTGCCTGGGTTACGGCTGGGGCTCCAACGACGCGGGCGGCAGCTCCGAGTACGTCAACCGCGGGCTCTACAAGTACCAGCCCCAATACACGACCCCGACCACCATGCAGAACAACCTCATCACGGCCAACCTCGTCCACCGCTACGGATACTCCCACACCGACCTCGGCGCCATCTACACCCTCTCCAAATCCCCGTCTAGCTATGTCGAGAACAACTACGCGTACGACTCGCCCGGCGGGTATGGCGTTTACACCGACGAAGGGTCGAACTCATACCTCATACGTAACAACGTGCTGTTATCGGGCAGCCAGTGGTACGCGCAGAACGGCGTTAACACGGCGAATAACACCATCACGGGCAACTTTGGCAAGACGGGGCGACAGATTTCGGGGAATACGTTGGTTGGGGGGTTGGATCAGGTGTCGGCGGAGGCGAAGAAGTGGGCGAGCGATGCCGGGGTGCTGCCGGAGAAGAGGGCGGGGAGGCCTGTGTCGAATGGGTTGTAGATATTGATTGGGGTTTTTTTTTTGGGGGGGGGGGGGGGGGGGGGGGAAAAAAAAAACAGTTTTTAAAAAGCGAGTAAAAATTTAAGGTTTCACATATTA